>JARFJB010002027.1:0-220000 GCA_036346205.1 Vesta saturnalis
GTTCGTCTTTTATCAAGGAAGCTAGAAACCCAGTTGATGAGCGTATCATTTAACCCAAACGAGGTGAGTTTGGCAAGTAAACACTTATGCCAAACTTGGTCAAATGCCTTTGAGATGTCTAAAGGGACTACAACTGTTTCACCGGACTGCTCTACTGTATTGTTCCAAACTTGGGTCACATATGAAATAAGATTGCCTGTTGAACGACTTTGCCTAAATCCATATTGGTGGTCACTAAGGAGTTTGTTAGTTTCAAGGAACGTGAGCAGTTGCTGATTGATGGCTTTTTCCATGATTTTAGACAAAATGGAAGTGATGGCAATTGGTCTGTAATTTGAGGGATCGGTCTTATCACCTTTTTTGGGAATAGGTTGAACATTTGCTAACTTCCATGATGAAGGGAGTTCCCCAGAAGATATAGAGATCGTATAGAGCTTAGATAGGACTGGTACTACTTCGGGGGAACATTTCTTTAAGACAATAGCTGGGATACCGTCTGGGCCAGTCGCCTTATTGAGATCAAGCCTACTGATGATCGATTCCAAGAGCTTGTACCGAAAATGAATTGGTTTCATAACGTATGAAGAAGAGTTGACTAGGGGCACATCTTTTCCAGAATCATTGAGACACGAGTTTGATGCAAACAAATCCACAAAAACGTTGGCTTTGTCTACAGAATCAGCAACTACCGATCCGTCAATAGATGTCAGGGGGTGAAGATGTTCGAAAGTTTTTACTAATGGCTTTTGCTAAAGACCAAAATTTACGACTGCCTAAAGGAGACGTAGCTAGTTCATTGCATTTTCGTTGTTCGAACAACTTTTTAGTTTTAGTGATGACACTTTTGCAGATATTTCTAGCACCAACGTATTCTACATGACTGTCAACCGATTTATTAGATTAATTGCTCTATTTTCACACAATTCAGGCTGTCCTCCCTTTTTAATGCTTTTATAGATCGCCAAATACATGGATGATTGGCGTTAAGTGTGGAGGCAAAGCTATTGTGCCATCCTTCTACCGCATTGTTTGTTCGTGGCAAATTTTCCACCATCTTTGAATAAGCCGCTAGTTGTTTTAATTACAAGGCAAAATCGGGATCGTTATTGTACCTTCGTTGTAATCCTGCTTCTTGGATATGTTTCCATATACATTGGATAAAGTGGAAAAAACTGACACATAATGTAGCTTCTGGAAATTGACCTCGCACGGCATTAATAGCTGCTCTTTCAAAATCGTCTGCTATGCTCCATATACGATAAATTTCGTTCAGTGGAAATTAGCAGAATGCGATCTTCACCTGGACCACTGTCAAATAGAAGGAACGGTTCCCCTTTGCTGTCTTGTAGGTATTCATCTAGAATAACTAGCTCCATCAAACTTCTGGGAGTTGCCGGCGCACCTTCTTTTTGTTTTCTAATACGTTGTACTGTTCCCTTCATGGTTACCACCGAAGGTAATTGCCCTGCTGCTGCACAAGATGTACCTTCTGCCACAATGCCCAACATACCTTGAGTTGTAATTTGCAAATCTTCAGCTGCTGTTTTCATTTGGTTTATGGCTCTCCTAGCTTCTATGTTAGCAGCATCAGCAACGTGATTGTGACTAGTACTTTTCACGACTTCTTCGTCCAACGTATGTACGCGACCGGGACACTTGGACTTGTTGAAATTAACGCATTTCCAAGTTATCTTTTCACCGTTAATGCGTTCTTTTTTATGAATAAATCCGTCATACAGAAGCATATTTTTGCCTTTTGTACTTTTCACAAATTGAAGCACCATCCTTGCGACACGAGCAACGTAACGACTGTGAGCTATTTTGCAAGTCCGTTGCATTATATACACACTATTTTAAATACTCCTTAATGATGCTTATCAAATTTTTAACTATCTATAGAAAGGTAATTTGTATTTAACTACCTACCACATTAGATTTAAAGGGCTTCAATTACAGGATACCACATTTCTATTCAATTTAATTACCTAAGTGTAGGCTATTATTATTAATTTGGAATGACTTGTATTACTGTCCACATCTTGCTACACGAAAACGATTAATTTTTTATTAAATAAACAATATCCCAATACATTAAATCTACGTCCGATGTGTCTGCGTCCAAATGTCGCCGCGTCCAAATGACGTTGCGACCAAATATCGCTGCGTCCAAATGTCCGCGTCCTTTTGTCGCGCGTCCTAATTTCCATTTGTCGTGGATTCGTCCTATAGACATAGCATTAGGTACTCTGGTGCCCTGAAACGCTACTACTCCTCGAAGCATGTAAGATTTACCCGCCACATGTACATTTTTGGTGATTTCTTCCAGAGAGGTTCTCAACTCTAGTAATTTGTCCTCAACTTGCACTGGTTCTATTGTAAAATAGACACCATCTACAGTAAATTGTCTACAAACTTTGTTTTTCTTACAAATTTTGCATGTTTTCCGTGTTGTCTTTGGCTTCATGTATTCATTAACATCTTCAGCTAGCTTACTAGCAGAGTGAGTGTCAATGGATATCTACATCAGTTCTTGATCGTTCTCAACGTTACAGTACTGACAAGTATCTCTTTTAAAATTATCGAACACTTTCTTTACAATATTTGTAATTGTATCTTCGCAATTTACTTGTCAAATGTTTTGGGTAAAATCAAAGTAAAAGTTCTAAAAGTGCAAAAATGCTTGCAAAGAGCAAATGTTTTAAATTTTAACATAATATGAATTAAATGTATCTTACCATTAAATCAATGGCACTTTTCACAAAACTTAGGTGGAAACCCAAAAATGGCTTCCTAATCAACACAGAATACATCAAGAAATGAAGAAAATGACGCTTAGGATGTCAGATGATATAACGGTGCGCGAAAAATGGTCGCAAAAAATTAAGCCAAAGATATTGAATATAAACCCCTAAGAAGATATGGACTTAAGTTACACCAAAATGCAAATTAAGTTGCCTACCACATACTTATAATTCATTAATAATTAGAAACTTTTCTTATTTACAACTAAATGAACAAAGAACGTAAATTACTGAAAATTTAGTACAACTCAAAATGGGTTGTTACAAAACATTACCCCGTAGTGGTAGTCCCCTTAAAAATATTTTACCAGGAGGAACACACATCAACCAGATCATCAACAAACCGTAGAATTTTGATGGACAAATCTGCTCGGTGTAACTTAAGCAAATTTTGGTATTACAATTGAAACTCACCAGTTTTGTTTCTCATTTGCATGAAAGGTTCCTCTGTAGATATTTGGCCGCTTGAAGGATCCTAATAAAGAAAGATTTTAAAGAATACAAAACAACAAAAGTGTTACTTTACCTGTGTATTGGACATTTCCGTATCTTGTATTTCCAAAAACTCTTCCACTTCTTTCTGAATGCCTGTAGTATCAAGAGATGCGCCGGTGCTGTGTTCTTCTTCCTAGAATATAGAAAAACACATTTCTCTTGCAAGTTTGATAAATTATTCACAGCGACATTAGTACATCTAAGGTCTTTCTAAAGTAAAGAATTCGCATATTAAAATATTATGTTTATTAATATCCACATACTTGTTCCATAACCATATTCATAGTGCCTTTATTGTGCCGTATATACTCAGCCACAAACGTGTCCACATGAACAGGTAGTCTCATGTGGGAAAAAATTCGGTTCTTAATCTGGTTGAAATTACTCTCCACTGGCGCTGAGCTACCAATACGAGGGGAATGGGGAAAACTACAGCACATGATACTACCCAAAAGTGGCAATAGATTGGCTATTTTTAGAAAATCGTCAACAAAAGATGGCAAAACTTGTTGGTTGCCCCTATCTCCATTTTGATCGGCAGTGTTGACCTTTTCTCTGGCATTTGCAGGAAGTTTTTTGCGCCATTTCTTAAAACTATCATCATTTTCTCGTTGATCTATTTTATAAGGTACCAACTTCAGTGCCAGAATAGGCAACAACAAAAATTGCATCTAACAATTGAGCAAGATCTTTTACATCGGTGCACTGTATAAGTTGTCCCATCCACCGCAAGTAAAACGTCCTCGTAATCTTGTATTGTCCTTTTAAACTTTTCCATCCAGTTGCAAGCTTCACGACATGCGCAACATCATTACGCATAAAACATTTCAAATTAATGTGTTCTTTATTGAAGAGTACGTTAAAACAATCTTCAACATAATTGCTAAGAGTTGAACTCGAACCAAAGGTTGCTGCACACGAATGCATTAGAGCAAGGGACAGGTCTGTAACGATTTCTGACGGAACACATCCTGCATTCCTCAACCACACAGAAAGCCAATGTGTTATACTTTGGGTATTATGGGAGTCGCTCAGCATTGAACCTACAGAGTACTGTCTGTTGCAGGTATCGAGAATTGTTATTTCGTATAAAAAAATATACCTGGACTTGCTTCCGTCTGTATAAATAATTGATTTTGCCAATGAACCTGTTGCGTCTTTACATATTCTGCTGTAATTTCTTTGACAGTACCTACGATACACAGTAAGCTGAATATTGGACAAAAAAAACGAAAAATGGTGAGTAACCAATATTCCTTATGACGCTGCTAAACTCTTGCAGGTTTTTCAACTCGTGAAGTGCTGCTATAGGGTTTTCATGTTTATACAACTTCTTTAATTCTTTGTGTTTAGCTAATCTAAGTGCACCCAACTTGGGCAAAATTTTGATTTTTCTAAACTCAGAACTTGCTAGCATTTTTTGAATTCTGCTAGCAGCGTAATTTTCACGCGCCAATTTATTTACCATACTTGTTCGTAAATTGCCTCTACTTCTACACTATGTTCTGGTAAACGTTACGTTTGAATTACATTCTTTGCAGCAAGCCGAAATTTTTATGAATACAGGGCCACATGGAAAAATGTTATGTCTTTTGAATGTCAACGCACAAAGGAGTTCTTCGTGATCGCTTGCTTTTCTTTGAAACACGTTTGGGCAGTTTACATTTTTGAAAACGATTGTACGTCTATCTCTTGTAAGATGTCTAGATATTTTTACTGACTTATCTTGTCGTTTATAATGTACATTACCAATATCTAATTCTAAATATTCCGACCAATCTAAATAGAAACAAAAATAAAGCGTGTCAACATCATCTTCATCGCTAATATTCAGATCAGAAACTTCGCTGCCGGAAGTACTGCTTAAAGAAGTGTTCAGGGAAACAGATGATTTGGGAGTATCTGTCTGTAACCCTAAAATGTTCCATAAGTTATAATAAATTTTTGGAAACCGACGAATAAGCCGCTAATTCCGAAATATTACATCCTTGCAATTGTAGTTCCCGCGATATTTCAACCCAAATTTTTTCACGTTTGGAGGTAAAGTATTCTTTATTGTACAACAAATCCACATGATATTTTCCTAATACTTTTACAATTATATTTATCTCCGATTCAGACCGTTTCTTACCAATTTCCTACACAAAGATCTAATACGTTCAAATAAAGTGTCCTGTTTTGCAAATTGTATATCAATTATAACATCTACCAGTCATAAGCTTGCGGTACACTGACATTATATTTATTATGAGTACGTACCATTCACATAAGTAAAGACACAATGATAATATAATATTAAAATATCATATTTGCGTAAAAAAGTTGTTAAAAGATAATAAGCATTCGTGCAACTTACCTCGGTTACTGTTGGGGTAACAGACACTTACTGTAGAAATAAAAACCGTTTCGCAGTCAAATCGTTAAATACCTAATGAAACAATATCTAAGAGCTAATATATTACAATGAATACATAATAATGATTCATAATCAAAAATTAATGTCCGTTAACCGAAATCGAAACCAACAATTAACTCTCGAGCGCGCGCAATAGAATCGTTACACGGGAGATACATTGGCTTAAAAATAAACAAAATATTAAAAAATATATATTTTTGCAATGAATCTGTTTTTTAGGGGTTTAAGGAAGGAAATGACACAGTTTTTGTTTTATTTTTTTTTTATTAGCAACTTGGAAAACGTACAAATTTCAGATCAAACTTACATATGTGTCCTCGTAAAACTCGTAACTCGTAGTACATAATACGGTTAAATGCAACATTAAAGAATAAAAAAAGGGAGTATAAAATTTAAACAAATACAAAACATAAATATGCAGTCAGTTTAAATTTTGCCAGTGATCATCGCAGACCATTTGCCAATGGTCGCTTTTTGCATATTTTGCAAGCATATTTAGTCAGACGCGTTGTTTTATTGTGTTTGCAAGTGTAACATCTTTTCCTTTTTTGATCATCAACTTCTAAAGCAAATGCTGTATTTGTGTTTCTGTTTGGTGGATTTGTGCTAAGCCGTTCTGGGGTTTGATTAATTTTTTCTTGAAGCACAGCAGGAATTCCTCTGGTATTGCTCTTTCTGTTTTGCAGATGTTCTTTTATTAGTTCCCCGCCCAATTTTTTGAGAAAACACTCTTCGTTTGTCGCGCGTTTGGCCATTTTTTTTAGTATTATTTGAGCATTTATTCCAGCCATGTTTAGAACGGATGGTGTTGCGTGAAACACTATACGTTTCGCACAATTCATCGTTTGTGTCAACACTTCCTTTCGCCCGATTATAATAGCTTATCATTTCTGGTTTCTTTTGGTCTCCTGTTGGTAGGTCAATTGATTGATCACAATGCATGCTAGACTCAAGAATTACCCTTCTTTTTGGCTTTGGAACATAGGAAACAAGAGTACACTTTTCCCTAGAACCAAAAATACTTGAAGTAACCACGTTTTGAATCTAGGAAATTTTGCGAAATTTGCGGCTTATTCTTTTTTACCGTTCCTACGTAGCTGAGTCTGTACGTTGTCAGTTCTTCAACCAAACTGATGTCTGTAAACCAGTTATCGGCAGTGACATTACGACCTCAACCGTAAATTGGAGCAGCTAAATGCTTGACTACATCAACAGGTTTGTTACTAACTGCAAAAGGAGAATCTTCAGGTTGCGTTCTACAATAAACTTCTAAATTTGACACATAATAGGTTTCACTATCAACCATCGCGTAAAGTTTGATTCCATATTTTCGTGGTTTTGACGGTATGTACTGCTTCAAAACACAGCAGCCTCTAACACCTTCCATCAATAGTCACATTTGGACCCGCCGAATAATGCATTTTACCATTTTTGGATGAAGATCTCCCAAAAATCTCTTATAGGAGCCAACCTGTCCAACTCTTTTCTGGCCAATCTCGTGTCGCGATCGTCAAACCGTAAACATTTTAGCAAAAATAAAAATCTTTTTGTGCTCATTGTACTTGCAAATATTTCTTCTCCGTGTCCAGTAGTATCAAATAAATCTAAAGTATTCAAACGGTGGGCTCGTAATCGGCCGGAAAGATAAAGAAGCCCTATGAGTGCTTTTATTTCAGACACAGAAGTAGGACGTGCATCTCTTTCACGTGAAAATTTCACCCTTTCTTGGTCAATAAATTGATTTGTGTATTGCCCAAGTATATCAAAATATACAAAACATTGCCACGCTTCCATCGTTTTTGCTGTCGTTGCTAAACCGTTAACTTGGCCAAGATTCTTGTTGATTATGTTGTGAAACCCTGTTCTTGTATGGTGTTTTTTTCCATTTGTATAAGTCGACGTTAACTTTTCTTTTTTTTTTGGTGCTGGTAAAAAAAATCGTCGTCGTTATCTGACTCGTCGCCGCTGTCCATATTTTGTTCCGACTCCGAATCGCTGTCCCTAGTCTCAAAAACGCCTTCAGCAACATCATCTTTGTCACTTGCAATTGATTCGACTTCATCATTTTCGTCGTCGGAATCAAATAGGTACTTTTGAAGTTCTTCTACGTCTATTGGCATTGTTCAAGTTGTATGATTGCTTTGAAAGCGACATGATCCTAAAACAAATTTTTATTTGCTAACCTCAGATTTTACACATTTATCTCGTTTTATATGAAAATATCACAATTTAACTCTTGTTATACTAATTTCACAAGAAAATTAAGATTAAAAATAAATAATCATAGATCAACAATGTTGCACTCTCACTGACCACATTCAGGACACTGTTTTAGGAAGGTACCTAAGCATCCGACTCAAAACACCCGATAACAACGCGATTATTAACGAAAAGTTACGAGGCCCGTATCTCACAGATATTGCGCGCGCTCGAGGGTTAAACAAAAAATCGTTGACTTACATCTAGAAGCACAGGTGATCATAAACCAACTAATAAGTAAAATATTGTATGAGTATTTCTAAGATTTTTTTAAATTTAATGGGGACTATTTTTAAAATATTTAAATACTCTTTACAGATATTTTCTTTGTACTATCGTATATGTAATAACCGTTCTTGCCGACACCAGGTTTTTAGAAATATGAGTCATAAAATATTCAATGTCTATCAATCAGGGTGTGCTTTATAAATGTTGAGTAAGCTAAAGTACTATACCGCGGATGTTTATTTAACTTAAAACCATTGGTTGCTCAGGTTATGATATCAACTGCTTATTTCGCAATATTTTTCACAATAAATTTGCAATTTGTATATTTCGGATCATATATAAGTATATTACGTAATAAGTGTTGCAAAAGGCACATTACGCATGAATGGAAAAGTAATTCCATGAGTGCGTAACTGCTTTACAACACGCATTACGTACTATACTTTACCTACGACCATATACAGTGTGCAACAAAGTCTAGAGCGGGATTTACTTGGCATTAAATAATTCGTTGCCATTTCTGCTATTGCCATCATGTTGGGAGGAGTTTAATTTCCGTTATCACTTGACATACTGAAAATATAGGTATTCCTTTTTAAGCAGTATGTATCTTATAATTATTAATTAGAACTTATTTGTCTTTCAAACAAGTTTGTTTGTATTATTTTGGTTTTAATAGTTGCTATGGCTACGCTGCTGACGGGCGATTGCGAGATCATGAAGTGTCATGAACTACTTGCGGAATTATTAAAAGTTCCGCTTACTTTTAAGTATAAATTGTAATATATTCAAACTGTGCGTTTTGTTTACCAAAACTGTGCGATTTGTTTACCGTGCGTAATGAGCTATTTACTGAGGCTGTGTGTCGTGTGTTTTTGCTTACTTTCTACAGTGGTCGTAGTAAAAAAAATGTTTTAAAGAAACAAAGCAATTAGCAAAAACAATGTGAATAATGTCAGTATATATTTCGATTTTAATTTTTTTTGTCTTATATTTGTATAACTTCTCAAAAATATTTAGGCATTTTTTAAGTTGGTGTTTATATGTATATTTGAATATTTGCTTATTTCACTGGGATGCTAATTACATAATGTATTTAACGTATTTGTTAAAATAGATAAATAACTGTTATTATAAGATTTATTATTATAATATCTAACTGAAGTAACATACTCAAGTGAATTAAATAAAGACCAGGTGGTATTCGGTAAACACCAATATTAGTTACATTACTTCAAAAATGTATTAATAAATAATAACTCAGAAAATTGAAAGTAATATTCTACTTTACAGTTTAAATTATGAGTAGGGATAACGCCGAAGCTATAGATTTTTTATGGGGGGGCAAAAATAAAATTTTAAATAAAATATGTAATTTAATGTTATTTATCATATTTACGAACCTAAAGAGCCAAATTAATATATTCCATTAATCTTCTCTATGCTGCCACAATTTTAAGGGGGGTCCAGATCCCTGAACCCTCCCTAGCTACGCTACTGAGTGGGTTGCACTTTCGCAGACTGCAATCGCCATGTGTATGCTTTGTACATTGACATTTCGTTCAATTCATTATTCGGTCCCATATGGCTTTTAAGCTGTTCGCGTTGCTTAGTGAACTTAAAAAATCACATCATCTGATCTAGTTCAATTTGAACTAGTTCATTTTGAACTATTGATCTATTCGAGTAGTTCGGTGCTAGGAATAGTTCATTTTATTAGTTCCTTCACGAACTACACATCACTATTAAAAACAGAAGTAACCAAACAACACAAATATCAAATGACCATATAAATGAGAGATTTGAAATTGTAATAAGACCAACCGTCTTAGGAACCGGTATATTATTTACATTGCGTGTCTATTGTTATAGGTATGGGTTTGGAAGTTCTACAATCAATAGAGGTGGCAACATTACCATAGGCCACCCCGAATGTACAGTACTATTGTGTTTAAAATACGTGCCGTATAGTGTCACTTAGGAGCTAGATTGAGCGATCTCAAATTCATATGCTATATTTTTTGGGAGCATTTGGGCTTGCGGTGGGGCACCATTTTTCTTCTTTGCGAATTGATTACGACGTCTGTCGGGTGGTGCTAGCTGTATAATTTATGGAGCTAGACAGAGCTAGCTCCAAGCAATTCGGAGCTAGATTTTGAAAGCTGTACGATTGTTGGGGGCGGCAACGTTATCTTAGGCCACCCCGAATGTACGGTAGTATTGTGTTTACAGAAGGTGCCGTAGGGTGTTGTAATTTGGGAGCCAGATGGAGCTAGCTCAAATTCACATGCTATATTTTTTTGGGAGCATTTGGGCTTGCGGGGGGGGGCACTATTTTTTTCTTTGCGAATTGATTACTTTCCAAAAATAATGTGGTGTCAAAAACTAGAGTAAGTAAAAAGTTGACAGCAGTAGTTGTCATTACTGATGAGTTTGTGGAGTATTAGAGAATAATAGAAAAAGAAAAAATGGAAAATGAGAAGAAACAAAACGAAAAGAAAAATTGTAAGATGTTACCGCCTAAGAAGAGAAAAATATACTAACAAGAGAAGACAAACAATCACAAGACGATGTCAAAAATGAGTCTTTTTACCAAAAAGATGACCATGTAGTAGTCAGTTATGATGAGATGGAAATGGGGGGAAATCATTGGAGTGGTAAAAAAGAGATGATACTGTCACTTGACAGAGAATGCATACTTATGCATTCGACGAAATAAGAAAAAAAATAGAGAAACTCAGACTAATCAATAAACGTTGAATTTACAATGTGCCGCAATTAAAGAACTGAATCAAGAAACTTTCCCAAAGAAACATTTCTTTAAAACCATTTTATTTTTTTCAGAAAAAACTTATGACGTTTTGTTTACAATAAATTTTTTATCCATTTGTTTGTTTTTGTAGGTAAGTACTTAGTGGAAAAACATACATTGACACTAAACAGGACTTACTTCGTCTAAGTCGGTAAGAGGCAACCACAGGTTCGGTAATAGGTGCAAACTTGAAATCTAGGGTCGGTAATAGGAAGAAATAAAAAAATTATTATTTTTAAATATTAAACATGGAATTAACAATAATTGTTTGACAAAAAATACTTGTATGTACAAAAATATCCCTTCAGCGCTTTGGCCTTACTTTTTTTATCATATCAAACAAACAAAAATTCCTTAAGTGGGGCGGTAATAGGTGAATCTACCTTATTAGTCCTATTTATACTCCTATTATATATTATTTCCTTACGTTATTATTCTGCCAAATCACGACCTGCAAACTCTCATTGCAATGAATAGAAGTTTCCAATATTTGATTCAAATTTGAATATATTTTCGTTCAAATTTAATTATTCTAAAACAAACCACGAATCTATTGATTTAATATTTCACGTGCCATTTTTACATTGAAAAAACATTTAATTCAAGAAATAGTTACTTTTTCTTTGTCTTTATTTTCACGTAACTGGTATTTTAGGACACTTTTGAATTAGTTATTTAAAATTAATCTAAGCCGTAGAAATATTGAGATCTATATTTAATTTAACCTTTATGTGACTGACATGGTACCCGGGTACCCTTTTCATTTTTAAACCGTTGTAACACTTTTATTTTAAAACTTTTTGCTTTGAGACTTCGTGACATCTCATACGGACTTGTTTACTGTATTTTGCCAAAATGTTTTTTTTGTTTTCTATATTTTTATGAATAAAGATCCCTTTAACTTTTTTAACCCTTAGGTGACAGCCAGGGTACCCTTAAGTAAAAGTTGGAATAAATTAGAGTTAGACTAAAAAGAACTTTTTTATATTCATATAGAGATAAAATCTACTTATAAAATTACATCAGATAACATAAAATAAGTATAATAAAATATGTGTTGTAATTTATTCAGCTTCTATATTGCAATTTCCGCATAGAACTTTGTCGACAGAATGCTCAATACAAACGGGATTTCAACACTGATTGCAACGTTTCCTTGTTTTCAGTCTTCTTTTTGAGCTCTCTTGACAAAAATAACAAGAGCCGACTACTTTACGACGTCCTGAAATATCTCGCTGGACGGGATTTTCTGTTTGTCTTTCTCCTTCAGGTGGCTTTCCTGTGAAGAGCTGACCTTGTAAGGGGTATGCAGTTTTGGAATCGCAAGCCCAAAATACTTTAATTCCGTATTTCGCAGGTTTTGAAGGGATATATTGTGTAAATTTAGTGTGTCCTCTGTAGGGAAAAAGTTGCTCGTCCACTGGTATGCATTCATTAGGCTGATAGTTTTTTTGCAGGTTTTTCTTTAGCATATCCTATATATCCCGAATTGGGGCATTGGGGATTATCAAAACGGATAAAACGTAAGAACAATTTAAATCGATCGCGTGACATTGCTGCACGTATAACAGGCAATGACTCCAATTTCCACATTTCAGATACCTGCTCTCTGTTTGACTTAGGCTACGGTTATAGTAGATGCGTATTCGGACGAATAATAATTCTGCCGAATTCGTCAGAACAATGAAACAATGTAAATCTTATCAGAGTAGTTATAGTGCAGCTGCACTGGTCGTCAGATAAAGCACGAATTCGTCACAACAAGTTTGTCGTTCAAATGAGTTTGATCTTACATACGAATTCGTGCGTCGTTAAATGATGGACGTGGAAAAACTAATAAGCCTTGTCTTTGAAAATAGATGTTTATGGGACATGAAAGACAAAACCTACCATAACAGAGACTTATCTCGTAGAAAGTGGGAAAAGATTAGCCAAGAAATGGAAACTAATGGTAAATACCTTAATTTATTTCTATTCATTTACTTATAAACAAAATTAAAATTAAATTTAACATCGAATATTATATGTACATAACGTAGTTACCTAAAAATATTATATTGGAATTATAGTTCACCAGCAGGACTGACAAAATAATTTTTAAAGGCTTCTCTCACTTCACTCGCTGTTTTTCCATAATGATTGTATCGTCTGGTAAGAGGTAATTTAGTGTCTGTTATATTATTATGTTCAAGCGATGTCGGAACACCTTCTTTATCAATAATAATGTTATGTAGCAGACAGACACACTTGACTAGTATATCGACGTTTTCTGGGTTAATTTGTAATTCCGTTTTTAAACATCTCCACTTAGCTACCAAGATTCCAAATGCGCATTCAATATAACGTCGTGCTCTGGAAAGTCTGTAGTTAAAAATCAGCTCTTCGTCTGTACAATTATGTCGCGAATATGGTTTTAATAAAAACGATTTTAATGGGTAAACGTCATCACCTAGCAAGACAAACGGGACTGAAATATCTGTTGATGGAATATAGTCATTATTTGGTATATTGAAAGTACGTGTTTCCAAAGATTTGTAAACATTTGACAGGGAAAATATTCCTCCGTCCACTTTGTTCGCCATAAGCACCAACATCGATAGTAATGAATTTATAATTTGCGTCAGCTATACCTTGCAATACAATCGAAAAGTATTGCTTATAATTGTAATATGCCGTGTCTGAATTCTTTGGGCATTTAATTCGAATGTGTTTTCCGTCTATACACCCAACACAATTAGGAAAATTCCACTCTCTGAAGAAGTCCTTTGCAATAGCTTGTAAATGGTCTGTAGACGGTGGAGGCATATGTTTCTCATGGAAAGAATTCCATATGACACGACAAGTCTCGTAAACTATTTGTCGTATAGTAGTATGCGCAATTCTATGTGAAAAATTAAGTGCTCGAAACGACATCCCAGTAGAAAGAAACCTGAAATAAAAATAATTTTGTCAATTCTACTTCAATAATCTATATTAAGAAGTGTTTTATTTTTATTTACAGTCGAAACTACTAAAAATAAATGTAGAGGTTTGCGAGACACATTTCGTAAAGAATTGCAAAAACTCCCAAAGAGAAAATCGGGCGATGGAGGGGGCCCTCTTAAAAAAACGTAATGGCCTTATTTTACCAGCATGATGTTTTTAAGAGATCAATTTGTGCCCCGGAATTTACAGAGCAGTATTCCAGAACCTCTTGAGAGTGACACCAGAGTAGACCTTACTGTACAAGATTTCGAAAATACGCCCGAAAATGACACTAACACAGAAACAAATCCCGATTTGGAAGAATACACTAATTCGGAAATAACTGAATCCGAACCAATGATACAGACATCATCTGAAAATGTTATGGCTCCTCGAGCTAAATATACCAAAAAAATTAACGTTCTTGAGAAACTTTTGGATATCGAACAAACTAAACTAGCCGAATTTAAAAGAAAAGTAGACGTTTCCAACAAAGATAAAAATCAAGAGGATGCTGATTGCCATTTTCTCATGATTTTGTTGCCAGCTCTCCGAAATGTTTCAGAAGCAAGGAAAATGTTCGTGAGAACACGATTGCAACAAGTATTTTGTGACGAACGATGTTTGGTCAGCATGTTCCCACTTCAGGACAACAACAGGAGATAAACTGCAGTAACCTGTCTTCAGTTTCACAGCAAGTGCTTTACAGTAACCCTTCTTCAACAAGTAATGCAACAAATCGAAAGTATCGAAAGTATTCCTACCTCGCCTACGGACGTGACAACCCCATCCCAGGACAACCTCAATAGCAGAGAATATTACCTCACTACTTTAACTTCGCATTTTTCTTCACACGACCCTAGTAACTGAAAATACATGTATTTAAAAGTTATTACTTTATAGTTAGTGGAACTAGCGATTGAGCTTCGCTCATCGCTATGGTCACAACGAACCCCGATAACCGTTTATGATATTTGTTTGTAAGTAAAAAATAGTTTAAAAATGGTTTCAGTCGTGAACAAATGATAACGTTATGTATTTTTAGAGTTAAAAGAATGCTTCATTGTATTTTGGACGATGTAAATGAAAATGCTACGCATTTAAAGTCATGCTAGAGTCACAACATATTTTAGAATGCAACGGAACATAATTTCGTAGAGCCCACTTTATCGAAAATAAGGTAAATATTCTTTTATAAAAAAAATATTGTTAAGAAGTTGAAGGATAAGCTACTTAAATTTTTGAAAATATTTGATATATTGCAGGATTTATTATATATGTATTTTTATAAAAATTTTCGTTTTGTGTAACATAATTTTGTGGACCGTTTTTGATTGTGAAGCATTTCCTTATTGAAAATTATATTGTATTTACCTATTCATTTCATTCTTCATTTTAAAAAAATTGTCAGTAATATTACGTGTTGTATTTAAAAACATCGTATATACGTACCTTTATTTTCTCTGATGTAATTTCGTTTTGCGTTTGCGCATACTTAATTAACCTTCTACTTCCCCACGTGCACGTTTAATTTATTTCCATTATGGCTGCTTCAGAGGTAAGTATAAATCTGTTTGTTTTTAACTATACATTAAGAGATATAGCAGTGATGTATTGATGGAAATGTCAAATAAAATTTTTGTTACATCGTAATATTGATTAAAGTATTTTAAACACAAAATATCGTTATAACTATTTATGAATGTTTTAAAATAATGGGATGAAAGGAAAAAAAGATAACATTTATATTTGTGGGTAGTGTTAGAATATTATAATACAGTTGTTTTTCTAATTTATTGTATAATGTCATAAAATATGTATATTGTGTTGAATGTGTGATAAAATTATGATTATATTGCAGATAAATAATATGTACACTGAAATAATGAAGATGATAGTATACTGTGAGACAGCATACTTATGTAAAATGTTGGAGAAAAAACATAAATATGATCAGACAATCTATAAGTATGTTACATATTTAAATGTAGTATGTGATAATGTTGTTAAATTATGTTTTAGGTTTTGCAAATGGTACCTAATTTATATTATGTATTGTGAAGAGATGTGTTATTGCAAATATAGGAAAAAGGTATAAACAAAGGAAATATATATTGCAATTGTACTAAAAATTTGTGTCGTTCCAAGTAATACTCACTCATTGAGAATATTGATAGAAAAAAATTTTACAAAATTTGAAGTTGTATATTAGGTATGTCTATTTATTAATACAAATCCATTTTTGGCATATCTGGTTTATCTGTGTATGTATTAAATTTTTTTAATTGGTTTCCGAAATGTCTTGTATGTACATGTAAAAATTTCATCATTATTAGACATGTACAAAATTTGTTTTGGCCAATATATTTATCGCAGGACATGTTGAAGTCCTTTATGGATTGTAATTAAAATTTTGTAATGAATTAATTTATTACAATTTACAATTATGTTATTTATGACATAGTTTAATTATTACTGGTTTTCATATAGAAAATTAGAATAAATTTTGTAATTGTAGTGTACGAAATTAACTTTTATAAAATAACAAAATTAAAAGTATATTAATTTCTTTTCCAAATTATGTAATTATGGTTGTAAGTGAATGTTTGAAATATACATATTGACAGTTAAAAATTAATGTTTCAAATGTGGAATAGGTGAAAAAAACTAATATTAAATCATTTTAAATTTTATTTGAACATTATGACAAGTTACAATTAAATGTTACAAAATGTCTTTGAATTTTCTTAATATGTATAATTTGAAATTGTTTACCTTTTGTATGATTAATTTTGCAATGTACATATTAGCTGTGTGATATTTAGATTTCAATACTCGCATACAATTTTTCTACTAAAGAATGAAATAATGTAAAATAATTAAGGTATAGTATGATATAAAAAACATATTTTTTTTATAATAATTTAACTTAACAATGCAAAAAAAAACTTCAAATTTAATAAAGTTTAAAAATGCTTAATAAGATAAATTATTTACATAATTTAACAGTTGTATGTATCATTTTATTTTCATAATTAAAAATGTGTAATTTATATTTTTAAGTTCAAATCATTTATACCTACTATAAAACAGAATGTAACATTATCTTCGAAAAATTGCAGTTATTTTTGCAATATTCTGTCATTAAGAGTAATGCTTGGAACACATTTTTAATATATAGAAAATTGTTTGCATTATGGCTATTTATTAATAAGTGTATCTACTATATTCATATACTATTTGAGCAATATGTTTTTGTTGTAGGTCTTGGATTTACTAATTTGTCTGTACATGCAATACTCTCTTTATGAGAGTATTGTTTGGAAGACATTTTTGAAAATTTGGAATTCTTCTATGACATGGTGAGTTATTAGTGGAAATCCATATTTTGAATTTCGGGTATATTTGGGCAAGAACGTAATTTGTCCAACGTTGATGGTACCTAAACGTTTCGATAACACTTACAGTTATCTTCATCAGTAGTAATGTTTGTTAAAAATTGTTAAAGATGTAGTAAACAATTTTGTCAAATTTGAAAAATTTTTCAAATTTGACGAAATTGTTTACTACATGTACATGTGGTATATAAAATATAAATTTTATTGAACAATTTTTAAATGTAAATGTTAGTTGATAATTAATAATGATTTATTGGTACATTCTTGTTTTAACTAAAAAAATTATTTCACATTATTTAAAAAAATCTTAATTTTCATTGATCGTAATTTTATATGTATGGTTAAAATTGGGGCTACATCCAGGCAATTAATAAATAAACGAAATAAAATATTTTATTTAATATAATATTAACATATTCGAACAAAAAAAAATTATAATTAGTACCTTTTCTTCTGGTTTCTCCTATAATATAGAAAATTAAACTATAATAAAATATGTTATATAATGTAGTGTACCATTTATAATGATCCTTTTGGTGCTATAATTAAAAAAATTAATATTTACATTTTTTAGTTATAGTTAGGTATTTACCTTATTTTCATAGGTTTTGCAAATGTTTACTTTTATGGGGGTTCCTGTCAAAATAAACTGCAGCATTTTTTTAAAAATGCTGTAGTTTATTTTACAGCCCCCATTTGGAATGGTAACTAATTTATTTATATTTCTATCCAAGCAATACTCTCTCAAAGAGAGAATTGCTTGGAAGACCTTTTTTAGGCTTTGAAATTCCTCTCCGATGTCTCGAGTGATTAGCAAAAATCCACTTTTGGAATATTGGCTACGTGCTCCGAAAAAAGTTATTTGTCCAACGTTTTTATTTTGGAGGTCCCGTTGGTGGAAGTTTTTGTGTGTTTCTCTAAAATAAGTAATAATCTGTGTAATTATTATAATAATAAAATATATGAAATGCTTTTTTTATATTTTGGTTTCTGAAATGTAAATGTATTGAATAAATTTAACATTATGTTATTGCGATATATAAAATGTAAATTTTTTTGAACAATTTATAAATGTAACTGTCATTCGATGATTAATAATAATCTATTTGTACATTCTTGTTTCAACAAACAATTATTTAACAGCTTTTATAAAAAATTTTTAAAATTCGTTAATCGTAATTGTATATATTTAATTAATTTAAAGTTTGAAATACTTACATAAATTTTTTTATGGGAAATTCTAAATTCCTTAAATCTTTTGATACTGTATAAAAATGATAATGTTCAATTGGCATTTGTAATATGTTAGCAGGGATCTCGTCTACATTGGCAAAGGAGATAGATTTTCCTTCGCCAATGTAAACTCCACAAAACATATTATAATCATCTATTGTCTGTAATAGAATTTTGTAATTAAGAAAAAACATAATTTTACATTACTTACACACATGACATGTTCTTCGATTTCGCTCATATTGTCTGTAATTTATAATGTTTTATGTTAATTCGTAAAGATAATGTTCTTAAAAAAAGTTTTAATGTTATTTAATTAAATAGTGCAAGAAAAATTTTTGTAGCTAAATTTTGAATATCTTGTTTTATCATTTGATTTAATCATCTATCATTTACACGATGTTCTAGAAGTTTTTAAGATAAACATTTTGTCAATAAATCGTTTAATTACAACAAACAATATTTTTTATTATACCAATTTTATAATTTATATGTCCATTGTTCAAAAATTATGTATTTTAACATTATGAAAAACTAATAAATTGCAAATAAACTATATGTACTTGGATTAGAAAATTTCTTTAAAATGAAAACAATTTTGTTCTGTTTAGTAATCGTAACCATGGTTTCAATATTAGTACAAAAATTAATTATAGATATTTATAATTAAATGTTAATATACAGTTTGAAATTATGTAACGATTACAAAAATTGATTTGCTAAGCTGTTTTTTAATTTATGTTAAATTACAAAAAATGTATACTATAATTTATAATGTGTAAAATAATAATAAAATGTGAATAATAGAAACGTACTCACCTAAAGTATAAAATTATTTCAGGAAACAAACAATGTTTTGTTTTATAATCGTATCTATAGTTACAATAATTTTGTTTCATATACTGATTGTAATAATGTATTCAATAATAGTATACAAATTTATTTTAGGTATTTATGATCAAATTGTACAATTATGAAATCAAAGTTATCCAATAATCTCAAAAATTTATTTATTTAAATTTTTTTTAATCTAAATATAATTATATAAAAATTCATATAAAATAAAAAATAATGTTCAAAACTACTATTGGAATTATGAAAATGAAGTATTCATCTTACAAAAACATAAATTGATTTTGGATGATATTAATGTCTCTATGTAATAATTTAATTTATATTATAAATTATAAAATAATGATAAAATGAAAATAACAGAGATGCACTCATCGAAAGTAGTAAATATTTGATGTGGATAGTTTTGTTTAATAATTGTAACTTTCTAATTATAAATTAATTTTAAATATGAATAATAAAATGTTAGTAACATTTTAAAAATTATAAATATCTAATAATGGATAATATTTATTATGTTTTTGTTATAAACAAATAAGTTAAAAAGTAAATATCTAATTACAAAGTTTTTTTAATTTTATTAAATACATAAGTGATATAAATTTTTTGATATATGTACAATATATTAAAGTAAATTATAAATATAATGTAATCTCATTAGGTATATTCAGAGTTTACGTCAGTGTTCCCATACATTAGGAAACAAATTACATGGATTGTGACTTGTATTATGATAGCTAATTTTATTTTAGTAAAGTAGACGTCAGATTAAACGCAAATTTTTTTATGTATTTGTAACAATTCATGATAATCAGTATAATGTAATTGTTAAAATTTTGTTTAATATAAATGTACTTATTGAACAAATAATATATTGAAATAACTTAAATATGTTAATGTTGATAATAAGTGGATGTAAAATTGGTCGAGTTAGTTATTCTTATAAAATTGCAAATAAGTAAATTGTCATATGTGGAGTCTGAAATAAAACTATGTTTATCATTATTACGATATTTGGTACCTACGTTGAAAATTTATAAATGGAGTAATTTATTTAGTAAGACAAAATTTTTACTTGTGTTATTAATAATTACATATAATTAAAATTGTTTAAATAAATAATATTTTTCTATTTTGAGTTGATAACTAACTCATTACCGTACTGTTTTCAATTGTTTTCGGTTTGATAATGAGCTCTATTATCGTACTTTCGCTTTTAAGATTATAATGAAAAAAGTGAAATGTTATTTTCTTAAATACAACACAAGTACATTAAAATATAATTTTATAGACACATACTAAATGGAAAAGTATTTCTGAATGAAACAATTATTATAAATGTTAACATTGAACACGCAGTTATCTGATGTAAATTAAGTTTTATTAAAATTGAACTCTTTGTATAATTTATTGTACTACAAACTTACTACCTCAAAATTTCCTAGATATTATACTTTAATATTTTCATAAAATGGCTAAAATCATTTCCCAATATAAAAAATAGTATAAAAAACACGTTTAATTAGACGCTTTATCATTCTCGTTCATTAGAAAACTCGCCGCTAAGCTGTTCGTTTTTTAAACTTGAACTCGTGTGATAATAACGTTTCTTATTAAGCTTGTTTTTTAATATACTATTATTATTATTGCTAAAGTCATTATTTGATTAATAATGTAATAAATTCACATTTAAGTGAAATAAAAAAAATTTAAATTTCATTATTTATTACAATGACACATTTGTTTATAATAGAAATAACATT
Source organism: Vesta saturnalis (assembly GCA_036346205.1). Taxonomy (NCBI): domain Eukaryota; kingdom Metazoa; phylum Arthropoda; class Insecta; order Coleoptera; family Lampyridae; genus Vesta; species Vesta saturnalis. Next base: position 21,222 of record JARFJB010002027.1, read on the forward strand.
TGTAATAGATACTTTTGTAGTAATTATTTTTGATGCTACAATTATTGTAATTTGCATATATGTTTTAAAACTTAAATTTTTATGATTATGTTACAATGAGACTTGTAAATGTGTAAAAATATTTACTTATAAGTGTATAAATTTACTTATGTATGTGTTTATTATAAATAATGTAAATGTTTTTGTTTTTTGTTTATGTAAACAAAATAGCAAATGAATTGGTATTTATTATGTAATATTAACATATTATTTTTGAAGTATTAATACTTAAAACATGTCTTGAGTAAGATTGTTTTTGAAATTATACATTTAATTTTGTAACATTCACATAACAAATGAAATTTTATTATTTAATGATATAATTTAATTATTTTGTTGTAAAATTGAGAAATGAACAAAACAACAATTAAACATTTATGTATGTTTATATATTGTAATATGTATGATATGTTTTAACTATTTAAATTTATAATTTTAAATAAAAGATCTTATAATATATTTAATAATTTTAAGCTGTAATGAATAAAGATAAAATTTTTAATAATATATTATTTATAATAAAATAAAATTAATAGAAATAAGAATAAATTATAATATCTTAATATCTAAGTAAATTAAAGATTTGTTAAAAATATGAAATGTAACTATTTACAAAGATAATGAATTATTTTGACAATAAGAAATATTTTTGTTGTATTATATTATAATTGAGTTTATTTGAAAATATGTTCTCTATTAATGTGTGAAAAATCCTTCCAGTTTCATTTATCAATTGACATAGTCTAAAAATTCTTCATATTCTTATTTGAAGTCGCAACTGTTGTAATAACTGTGTACCAGCGGTATAATCTTTTAGATGTAGCCACAATTTTCTATTACTAAAAACACAGAAATGTAATTGTTGTAAACGTAACAATAAAACAGTTATATATAAATATTAAATATAAAAAAGGTTGAGAGAAATTTGAAAATAAATATTGAATTGTAGAAATAATAAGAATAAATATTTATTTATATAACCAAAAATTAATGTTTTTTTTGTAGTTTCATTAAATTTTCCTTAATATATATATATATATATATATATATATATATATATATATATATATATAGAATAAATTTTTGTGAATATTTTACATTGTAATGATTAAACGTTGGTATTGATGTAAAAAAATATATGGTTAAACATTTTTTATTTGTTTAATTTGTTATAATAGAAAATGTACAAAATATCTAATGAAAATATTAACAAAAGTAACAAATTTTAATATATTCTAAACATTATATTTGTATGTAATAATGTTATGATTATTTCAAATAATGCGTGTAATATTGATATGAAGGGAAAAATTTTTTTTGTGGGTAATATTAGTATAAAAAAGTAAACTAAGAAAGTTTGAGTGAATACCATTGGTGAATATCGCGAGGAAGTAAGACATGTTTAAAGATGGATGGCTTGAGGTATAAATAGGAAAGTCAGAGATTGACGGGGGCTTTTTGCTTTTTGGCTTTTTGGCTTTTGGTGGATGTCGGTGAGAGCTCGGTGGAAGACGCGCGCGCGAGGTGAAGTGTGATCGCAGAATGGGTTGAGTTGGAGTTATATTTGTGAATAACATTGAAGGCAGTCATGTTAAACTAGCAATTGAGCTTCGCTCATCGCTATGGTCAGAACGCACCCCGATAGCTGTTAACGATATTTATTTATAGGTAAAAATTTTGTTAAACAATTTTTTAGTCGTGAAGAAATGAAAATATACTTCTTTAGAGTTAAATGAATGTATCGTCATATTTTGGAGTATGTACATGAAAATGCTACGCATTTAAAGTCATGCTAGAGTCACAACACGTTTCAGAATATATCGTAACATAATTTAATAATTCTTATTTAGTGAAAATAAAGTACATTATGTTTGAAATGTAATATATGCATAAAATCTTTTTAAACTGAAAAATCGTTGTTTTTATTTTCGTTGTATGTTTGATTTGAATGTTGTTAATATGTATAATGAAAAAATATAAAAATTATAAAACAAAGGAATTCAAGTGGTGAAATTTTTTAATACTGCAATATTAGAGTAAGGGCGAAAAGAATTGTCATTTACGGTAGTATAAACTTATGTGTTTTAAGAAGTAACATTTTTAATCTTAATGTTTATCTTTACTAATCGTCATTTAAAACTTTAAATGTTGCTAAACTATATTTTTGGAAGCATTAAACGTTTTTATTATAGTATTTAACTGTTTGATATGCAATGTTACAAAAATAATATTTATAAGAGTATGAATAGATACATTTTAATAGGTAACATAAGTAAATGTCGTTCAGATCTTAAAGTATATGTAATTTAATTCGTTGAAAAAAGTCTTAAATATTTAATATATTTCAAAAGGGACATTTTAACATATTACCGCTATAAGAAGGTTTTGTGAGAAAATCTCATTGCGTGTAACAACTTTGGAAATTAACAATAAATGTGGACTGTTTTTGGTTGTTTGTTTGTGCACAATTTCGTAAGTGAAGGATGTTTTGAATATACTTCCAATACTGACTGTATTTCTTTATTTGAGATAATTCGTCTGTAATATTAGGTGTAGTTGTATTATAAAAAATCGTGTGGTCTTACCTTTATTTTGTATGGAGTAATTTCCGAAATGTGTAAAGCGCTTGCGTATACTTCATAAATGTTACACGTGTGCTTTTATTTCTATCATGTCTGCTTATAAGGTGAGTAGAAATAAATATGTTTGTTTATAATTATTACACACACATTAAGAGATATAGTTATGGTTTGTTGTATCAAATATTAAATATTAAGTAATATATGTGTTACATTATTTGAAAAAAAAAATAAATTTTATATTATGCAGTAAAATATATATATATATATATATATATATATATATATATATATATATATATATATATATATATATATATATATATATATATATATATATATATAAGTGCAATGATTTGGTTATCAATTCTTGATCTTGTGTTAATATATTTGATTTGTTTTGGAAATATTAAAAATTATGATGAACTGCTATACAAGTATGTTACATATTTAAAGTTGTATCTGATAATGTGAATAAATATTTTTAGGTATTTTTGTAGGAGATGAACAAAATGAGGTCTCCTTGTTAGTTAGAAGAGTATATTTCAAACTGATAATAATGCTGTTGTTTAATTTTACAAAATAGTGCCATCCAGAAGTGTATGTATATGATATTATTGTATTGGTTACGTATAAGTACAATTGCAATGGAAGACATTTGAGTTGAATTGTGCTATCGTAATTGTTTAAATTTTACCTTTAAAACAAACTTAAATTGTTTAGTTATAGTTATTTAATTTTTGTATTTTTGCTCTCGTACAGGTATTGGGTACGATTTGGTTTGACGGAAGTGATGAATATAGTCATATCCGGTATCAATTAACTTATTTTTTGTGTTCTGAGCCGATTGACACCAGTTTCAACTTTAGGAAATGAAGGGAGGGGGAAGTTACAAATTTTTGCATTTTCCATTGATTTTCAATAGGAATTAGGTTAAGTTACGTTAGATTAGGTTAGGTTAGGTTAGATTAGATTAAATTAGATTAAGTTAGGTTAAAAAATACGTGAAAGTGCAAAAAAGCATTGAAAATCAATGGAAAATTGAAAAATTCCTAACTTTTGCCCCCTGTATTTCCTAAATTATTTTGTCACTTACGTTAAAGCAAATTGTTACCCAGATATTAATTTTTATTTGTATTACAATTCATTTTGGTACACCCATTAGGTAATGTAGTCAATTTGATACATTCAGATTCCAAGCACCACTCTCTCAAGGAGAGAAGTGCTTGAAAGATGTGTTTCAAATTGTGGAAACCCTCATATACATGTCCCACAATAATAAGGGTTCTTTTTTTGCTGATTTACCATATGAGGGCATATATAAAATTTCTCCTACATTTATGCGTTGTAGGTCTCTTTATGACCATTACTGAAAGAAGTAATAATTAATTGAAATATACTAAATTATGTATGTTAGTTATTAAAATGTGAATAACTTGTGTACGTTATGAAATATATAATTTTAAAATTGTTCAATATGTAATTGATTGTGACATGAAATGTGAATCTACTTTATTGAAAACATTTTATTTGATTTGAAGTTAAAAAAATTTAATCAAAATGTTTAGAAGAAACATTCTAATTATTAATTGAAAAAGTTAAAAAGTTACATAAATTTTTAAACTGGATGCTCTAAATTCGTTACACTTTTGTACACTGTAAAAAATGGAATGTGTTCTTCCGGCATACTTAAAATGTTTGCGGGAATTTCATCCACATGGGTGAAGGAAATAACTTTGCCTTCACCAATGTATTCGCCGCAGAACCTGTTGTAGTCCTCTAGAGTCTGTAATTGAAATGTATTAGTGAAATAACTAATAAAGTTCATAATGATGTTACTCACAGTCATTTCATTTTGCGACATTTTTGCCGAAAAAAATCATTTATTATTTTCATTTGTAAAGATAATGTTGTTTTTATAAAGGAATTTTATTATAAAACAAACTTAAATTGTTTAGTTATAGTTATTTAATTTTGTGTTTTTGCCCTCGTACATATATTGGGTACGATTTGGTTTAACGGAAGTGATGAATATAGTCATATCCGGTATCAATTGACTTAGTTTTTTTGTTCCAAGTCGATTGACACCAGTTTCAACTTTAGGAAATGAAGGGAGGGGGAAGTTACGAATTTTTGCATTTTCCATTGATTTTCAATAGGAATTAGGTTAAGAAGTTACGTTAGGTTAGGTTAGATTAGATTAGATTAAGTTAGGTTAAAAAACACGTTAAATTGCGAAAAAGCATTGAAAATCAATGGAAAATTGAAAAATTCGTAACTTTTGCCTCCTGTATTTCCTAAAGTATTTGTCACTTACGCTAAACCAAATTTTTACCCAGATAGTAATTTTTATATGTGTACCCTGAAAAATAAACTGCAACATTTTTAAAAAATCTTGCAGTTCATGTTGCTATCTCCACTACGTAATTTTGTCAATTTGATACAATCACATTCTAAGCACCACACTATTAGGGAGAGAAGTGTTTGGAATGTGTGCTTTAAATTGTGAATATCCTCGTACACCTGTCCTACGATTCTTAGGGTTACTTTTTTGCAGGCTTACTGTACGAGGGCATAAATAAAATAACTCACACATTGATATATTGTAGGTTCTTTTGATGAAATTCTTTATGACTATAACTGAAAGAAGCAATAATTAATTGAAGTATATTAAATTATATATTTTGATGACTAAAATGTTAATAACTTGTGTACATTATAAAATATAGAATTTTGAAATTGTTCAATATGTAATTGATTGTGACATAAAACGTTAATCTAATTTATTGAAAACGTTTTATTTGATTCAAAGTAAAAAAATGCAATCAAAATGTTTAGAAGAAACATTCAAATTATTTAGTGAAAAAGTTTAATAGTTACATAAATGATTGAACTGGATGCTCCGAATAAGTTACAGTTTTATAAATCGCAAAAAATGGAATATGTTCGTCAGGCATATTTCAGATGTCTGCGGGAATTTTATCCACATTGGCCTTCACTAATGTACTTCCAAAAGAATATGTTGTAGTATTCTAGAGTCTGTAATTGAAATATTGTAGTGAAAGAACTGTAATAAAATTTATAATAATGTTACAATCATATTTTCATTTTGCGAAATTTTTGGTAAAAAAAATTATTTATTATTTTCATTTGTAAAGATAATGCTAATGTTTAGCAATGGTTTATTATTAAAATATAAAGACTTGTTATAGTATTAAACAGAAATCACTTATTCGGATGATAGTAATAATATTTGTTTTGTAAATTCAAAAGTAATTGTCAATTATTTATAAAATTTATAAACAATGTTCTATTAAAAAGTATTATGTTAATAATAAAAGATGTAGTAATATTATTATAACGATTATGTTTTAATAATATTAAACTGTTAATAAACAAAAACTTTGTTTCTTTAATGGTAAGGGTTGTTTTAAAAATTAATTAATTATTATGTAGTGCACACGTATTTATATAATACTTATATAAAATTATTTATTAGTAAATAACGAAATAATTTAAAGTTGTGTATGGATCAGAAACATTTTAATATAAACGAAAAAATAATTTTTTTAATGAAACAAAATTAAATAATACAAAATACATTTCTAGTATAAACAAAAAAAAATTAATAAATTAAACTAAACTATCGTTTCAAAATTTTCTTATTACTTCTCCTATAAATAAGAAAGTTAATAAATTTGTTATATTACAAAATTTACCATTTGTAACTATTATGCTGATTCTGTAATAAAAAAGTGTTATGCTTAAAATTTTTAGTTATAGTTATTTACCTTTTGTGTGTTTGCTCCAGTGCAAATATGTATTTTAATTGGAGTCTCCTGAAAAATGAATTGTACCATTTTCTTAAAAATGTTACAATTCATTTTGGTACCCCCATTAGGTAATGTAGTCAATTTGATGCATTCAGATTCCAAGCACCACTCTCTCAAGGAGAGAAGTGCTTGGAAGATGTATTTCAAATTGTGGAAACCCTCATATACATGTCCCACAATAATAAGTGTTCCTTTTTTTGCTAGTTTACTATATGATGGCATATATAAAATTTCTCCCACGTTTATACGTTGTAGGTCTCGTTTGTGAAATTCTCTATGACCATTACTGAAAGAAGCAATAATTCATGTAATAAATTGAAATATACTAAATTATATATTTGAGTTATTAAAATGTGAATAACTTTTGTACGTTATGAAATATAGAATTTTAAAATTGTTCTATATGTAATTGATTGTGACATGAAATGTTAATCTACGTAATTGAAAAAATTTATTTGATTTCTAGTAAAAAAATTTAATCAAAATGTTTGAAAGAAATATTTAATTAAATTATTAAGTGAAAAAGTTGAATAGTTACATAAATTTTTGAACTGGATACTCTAAATTTGTTAAACTCTTGTACACCGTAAAAAATGGAACATGTTCCTCCGGCATACTCAAAATGTTTGCTGGAATTTCATCCACATTGGTGAAGGAAATAACTTTGTCTTCACCAATGTATTCTCCGCAGAACCTGTTGTAGTCCTCTAGAGTCTGTAATTGAAATGTTTTAGTGAAATAACTGTAATAAAATTCATAATGATGTTACTCACAGTCATTTCATTTTGCGACATTTTTTCTGGAAAAAACCATTTATTATTTTCATTTGTAAAATTATGCTGTTTTTATAAAGGAATTTTATTATGATATTAATTTATAGATATATATATATATATATATATATATATATATATATATATATATATATATATATATCGAATATGTAGATTACTCTTAAAAAAATATATAATTAAATCTTTATATTAATGTATTTGTAAATGTTTAATAGAAAGTAAGTAATAATAAATGTAGTAATTAAAGTGAAATATACTTATCGAAAGTAGAAAATGTGGTAAAAATGAAATAAATTTGTTTTTGTGTAATTGTAATCTTGAAATTAAATAAAATACGTACATATAATGTAACGGTATAAACGGGTGGTAGAACGGGATTACAGATAAATTGGCCCCTTTTTGCCTCGACTAGTCAGCGTGCGGATCGTGGATTGATGTTAATAATTTTGCACATCCAGAATAATAAATCGTACGTCAGTCAAAATAGGGGATGAAGTCAAAATCGTTTCGGTTAAGGGCGCCAGGATATTTGATAGACAAAAAATAAGGGTTGTCGTGCCAAAATTACGAGTACATAGCGTGTCTAAACATCCAAAAAACATGCGCTTACCTATTCGTAATCAATCCCAGGTGGGCTGGACAGCAATTCAGCAAGCCACCTAAAATCGGGCTTAAAAAAAAACACTACACACTTGTCAAATAAAAGCGTGATCAACACTCAATAACGTTACGTTAATACACCTCCGTGTAAATAATTTGACAACTAATAATCAAAACAAAACACAAAAAAATTCAAATAAAACACTAAATATTAAGAACGCTATTACTCAATAAAATAGAAACAAAAATTACGTTATTACTCAATGATAAAAAAACTAACTTCGTTACGTTATAACTTAAATTATCGGTAAATTTGCAAAAACAAAAAAAACTGGTATGCAACACAGAAGGGTTTTCAGAGAATACCAAACACATTTATAAAACAAAACAAAGCTATAATAAAATAATAAAATCAGTATAAATATAGACATACGAAAATGCGTATAAACAAAACAAAAAAAATAATACAAAGGCTTGTTAGGCGTCAGGTCGTCTGATCAGAATCTGCTTACGCCGTACTAAATCGTTTAACCTAAATATAAATAAACCGTGGATTATATATCCACACAACTACAGGGTCAATTGCCCTTTACTAATAAAATAAAAAAAGTGTGAAGGCGGAGCGTTAGAGTTACGATTAATTCCAATAACTAAATTCAAAACACAGTTTAAATTAACAAAAAAAAACGATACACAACTCCGCTTTCAAACCTTCAACAAATAAAATAATTCGAAACACACAACAATCTTAAAAGTTTTCAATAAAAACACAATGTTATAATACCTTACAAGGTCTAGATAGCACCTCCTCTGTGTTACAACGGATGGTACGAACCAGGTGATCGGCTACAGCTATAACGGGAATGGAAACTCCCAGGTCCGGCAAAATGATGATAAAATGTTGACTGATATTCTGTTATACACGAACAACTTCTTAAGTTAACTCGTCAAAATGTTACTGCATTAACCAAAACTTATTGTACAATAATAATGTGAGCGTTCAAAAATTGTTTGATAACTTTTAGCTTTTAATGTTCTTTTAAATAATTTTATTTTCCACTAAAACTCCTTAATAATTTGTTTAAATAACTAAATATATTTTAATATATTGCGATAGTTTCTTTATCTTTACACACGCTTTGTACGATAAATAGGTGGCACTGTAAGAACGATGATTTTAAGCAAATCCGCAAAGGCGATATAAACCAAAAGTCCATCGACGCACTAAAAAAACACGAAGATGTCCTCCAGGTAATTTTACGTAAAACCGAAATCGGCACTAGGTATAATCCTTTGGTGAATGAACAATTTTCATAAATCCCTTTCACAGGTTACTTCAGTAGTTAAACTACCCTTATTACACAACAAAAGTACGTTCGTTAAACACCACAAGGTCCAAAGTATCAACGTTCTAAACTACCCTTAAAGCGTAACACAAGCGGCAACGTATACTACTCGAAAGCGAGATCTGTCTAAGACTGCCAAAATTATTAACAAATTCCATCTTGGATTTTTAATCCCTACTCATAAAAATCTTATCTAATATAATTCAACCAATTAAAAAACGGAAGGAGAAACCAAAGTACCCCCTACAATTTCGTTTTCGTCCGTAAGGACTCGGTAAATTTTGAAAAACTAACCGTCAGCAAGATCAACGAATACAGCCTCTGTATGTTTACCTTAAGTACGAACAATAAGGCCCACATGCAATCTCTATGAATCAAAACCAAAATACCTAATAATAAACTGGACAACTATACGTAAGCGTCTGTATGGCGCGACCATGACATCATACAGATAAACCTATACTATTCATTTAAATTACTTCATTTTCTATTATATTTTCGGAAATCAAACGAAATGAACCTTAATTAAACTTATATACAACTATTTACAAATAAACGTTAACCAAACTTCTATAAACGAGAAATAATAACGAAAAACAATCTAAATTTCGGAATAATAATTTCACAAACAAAGAATCTAAAGCTCACCACATACGTTAAAGCAAATTTACTATAAAACTTAATTTGACAACAAAAAAAAATTTATATACGGAATCTTAACTAAGTACATAGAACTACAAACAAAATTACCCACTACGTATACAGGGTGTTCAAAATACCCTGACACTCCCCTTACAAAAATATTTTCCTTCGGAAAATATATCCGAAAAACAACTTAACTCTACCGGCAACCTACGCCAGGAACAAAAACAAAACTAACACTAACTACAAACGTTAACTCCCACAAACTAAATGTACGAAGAAGTACGGAAAATGCGGTGGTGCTGGTCAGGAAAGACCCCTCGCAACACCCTCAAAAGCTAGTGATGTGCTACCGCTCGCACACACCACTAGTTGGGACTATAGGGCCCAAAACCTAAAACAAAGCTATACAAAGCTTTAAACTGTTGGGGTCCGTGAAGCGAACCACCAACAGAGGCGCAAATGAAAATCCGGTAAAAAAAATAAAACTACGATAAACAAAACGGACGACGAAACCAACCATGACCTTTGATAGGCAGAGGGTGGGGAACCGGTACTCGGCATAACTGTATATATAAACATCGAAACTAAAGCTCGACAACTCCACAAAGTCAACAAAACTCCACAAACTTCATAAACTCCACAAAACTCCACAAAACTCCATAAACTCAACAAACGCGTCCCTCGAGGCGGCAAGAGGGTGGTTCCAACTCCCTCCCCCGAACTCGAGTTCTGCCCCCTTGGCACTACAAAACAAAACTCCCACAGTCACGTTCGGTAAAATAAGTCAAAGTCGAGAAGACAAAAAAAATTGGATCAAATCCACGATAAACGACAAACCCCAAAAATGATCCGCTAAGGATCCGAAAAGGCACAACAAGGTGCAACAACGGTACACGCGTTTGGCTGGTGCACTGAAACTCCGCGTCAAGAGCATACGGAAGAGGCCGGGCCACGGTTCACGAGATCCCCGCTTTCCGTTATTCCACAACCGTATACGCAAGACCCAAAATCGCAACACCTCCAACCAAACTCGCTACGCCTACTTGATTAGTCGCCTCTTACGACAAGCAGTGGCATCTGCTGTAGGAAAATTCTTACTCCGTCCCTACACAGAGAAAACGTCCAAGAGGACTTTAATCGACATTAGGATTTGGCTTAAGATCTTTAGCATTCCACACTCCCTTCGAAACTCCTGAAGCGTCAGACAGTTCGTAAGTCTGATACGAAACCTTTCTCTTAATATAAAATGGACCGATAAATTTAGGCGCTAACTTAGCTGCAAAATAACGAGATGCGTCCGATAAAACATAATTTTTCCGCCACACGGTATCTCCTACTTCAAAATTCGCTAAACGTCTACGTAAATCATAATTTTGTTTACTCTTAATATACGCGGCATTAAGTCTTTTCTTAATATCGTTATAAACAGCGCGAAAAATTTCACTTCTTTCTAACAACGGTGTTCTGTCGGCAAAATTTACATTATCTAGATCGGTACTGTTCGTCGGTATACCCTGCTGTGATCCGTCTATGATCATTTCTCCCCAAAGTTCGCGAAATAAGGCGTAAGGCCGGTAACTTCATGAGTTGCTGTGCGAATGGCACAGGCAACTTGCGCTTACTTATCCCAATTACGTTGATTATCTTCGATATACGACGCTAACATCGTCTTCATAACTCTATTAACACGTTCTGATGGATTCGCCTGAGGATGGTAATTTGCGTTAAATATAATTTTGGCGTTATAGGACGTAACCATTTTCTGAAATTCTTTACTCTAAATTGTGATCCATTGTCACAAAAACGTATAACGGTACTCCAAACATAAGAAAAACATTCTCTTCGATATTCTTAACTACACTTGCAGCGGTAGCGGACGCAACGGGAAAAAAGTACAAATTTCGAAAATAATCGGCAACTACTAAAACATATGAATAACCTCGAGATGATCTCGGTAACGGTCCTACAATATCCGTGGCAATCATTTGCCAGGGCTTGTCGATAACGGATGTTTTGCCATGAGGCCGGCCGGTTTCTTCTGTTCCGGTTTATGTCTAATACAAGTCTCCAATGTCGAACATAACGTACTACATCTGCCTTTAATTTTGGCCAATAATACTGTCGTGAAATTCTTTCATAAGTCTTAAAAATACCTGCATGTCCTGCTCTAGGGTCATCATGACACTGCGATAATATCTGGGAACGTTCTCCACTTCGGCACTACAACTCTCCACTGTTCCTCATCGTTTCTCAACTTCGGATAACTACACTTCATGCTTCAATAACTTTCCATTTTCTATCTGCCACTGCGGGTACGCGATAGGTCTTGCCTTAACATTCTTCTTCATCCGTGTCAACCACTTATCGTCATCTTTTACATCTTCTACTTCCTTTTCTTCGTCTCCTACTATAGTCTCATCTGGTAAGTCAACATCGGGTTTACTCGTCACTTCAAGTGCGTCAATAACTGGTACGGAACGCGATAATGTATCCGGTACAACATGATCCTTTCCTTTACGATGAATGATCTCGAAACTATACTGCTGAAGGCGTATAGCCCAACGCGCTAATCGACCGGTAGGTTCCTTTAAATTATGTAGCCAAACTAACGATGCGTGATCGGTAATAACCGTAAATTCTGCTCCCTCCAAATATGGACGTAATTTCTCTACTGACCAAAGTACTGCTAAACACTCTTTTTCGGTAGTCGAAAACTTTCTTTCATTCTTCGTCAATGATCTGCTGTTATAACAAATGACTCGTTCTTCTCCGTCAATAGTCTGCGTTAATACTGACCCAATGCCATAATCTGAAGCGTCAGTTTGCACCGTAAATGGTAGCGAAAAATCTGGACACGATAATATGGGTGCGGAAACTAAACAATCCTTAATAATTCCGAAAGCTTTCTCACAATCTTCATCCCAAACAAATTTTGCAAATTTCTTTAATAATTTCGTTAAAGGCGCTATAATCGTAGAAAATTTTGAATAAAACGACGGTACCAACTAGCTATTCCGATAACTCTCTTTACTTCCGTAGCACTCTTAGGTGTCGGTATCTTTAAAATTGCGTTAACTTTGTCCGGATCGACCGATAACCCATCCGCGTTAATTACGTAACCTAAATATCGTAACTCCGATTGACAAAAGGTACATTTGTCCCTGCCTAACGTTATTCCTGCCTCGGTAAATCGACGAAAACTTCTTGTAGAACTTCTAGGTGTTTCTCATATGTAGGTGTACAAATAATCGTATCATCAAGATAAACGAAAACATAAGGTTCTAACTCTGGTCCCAAAACTCGGTCAATAAATCGTTGCCAACTGGCTGGTGCGTTAGCCAAACCGAACGGTAGTCGTTTAAACTGAAATAATCCCCTGTTGGGTACAGTAAAAGCGGTATATTGCTTAGAGTCTTCAGCCATTGGTATCTGCCAATATGCTGACTTAATGTCCAACGACGATATGTATTTTGCGTCACGTAAACGGTCTAAAATTGCTGAAACGTACGGTAACGGATATGCATCTCGCTCGGTAACTTTATTTACTTTTCGAAAATCCGCAAAACCTATAACTCCATCCTTCTTCTTTACTAGTAGTATCGGACTTGACCAAGCGCTATTAGATTTCTCAATCACATCCATCTTCAACATTTTTCCAACTCGAGATCTATTTGTTGCTGAATAAACGGTGACACACGATAATATCGTTGTTAATTGGTTCGCTATTGGTCTTAATATGGTGTTGAACTAAAGAAGTACATCCAATTTCTTTACCTTCGATAGACGTGAAATAATCGGTGACTAACTTGTCTAATCTCTGCAATTGATCGCTACTCAAATCTAATCGGGACTGTATTCCAGGCTCTCCATTCTCCAAAGCTTCCATTGTTTCTAAATTTTCAAATCTCCACTCGCCTTTACGTAAATCCGGTATGATGTTAGTCTGTTTCAAAGTCTACTCCCAAAATAAGATGATGCGGTATATCCGGTACAACAAGAACATTTAAAATGACAACTTTTCCCTTAATTTCGATTGGTACAGTCGCGGTACCTATACTCCTAACTGACTGACCGTTTGCTACAACACACGTTGACGTAAATCGCTTATCTAACTTAACTCCTAAATGACTTAATTTCTTCCAACCTTTTTCTCCTAATATGGTCTTAGTTGACCCACTATCCAATAAACCTAATAACTCTTGTCCGTAAATTTTAACATTCACAAATGGTCTTTCATCTGAATCTTTAGAATCAAAAACATAATCCAAAACAACTTTTGTCTTTAAAAATTTCGCGTCATCCTTAGCTCTTAATGAATTATAATACACTGCCGACTTAACAAAAATTCTAGAAGACAATACGCGGCTCTTTATTGTCTCCGTAATCCGTTTCCCGAATTCGAACACTTAGGACAATTCTTAACCGTAAAATCCTTCTTTCCACAACGATAACAATAACGATTCTTAATGGTATCCTTACAACTCGACGCTAGATGTCCGGTCTTCTGACAATTCCAACATGATCTTCCCTCAACTCTACTCGGCGTTATCTTTCCTTCCTGGATCGGTACTTCCTTATTCTTGATCGTGACAACCGGTGGGGTTTCTCCCACGTACGCTAAATCTACTTCTAGATCGGAGCGTTTCCGACTAGGCGGTACATAACTATTCATTGCTTGAACTCTTTCTTCGATAAGTCTTCCATACTTAATTAATTCGTTAATCGAGTTAACCTCCGTTAGACCTAATTGTGCCTGATAAGAAGGCGCGATATTTTTCCGCAAAATACGTAATTGCTTATCCTCCGACAAAGTTTCGTTTAAACGCGAAAATAAAGTCCGCATAACAGCGATATAAATTCCTATCGTCTCGTCCGTACCTTGAGTACGACGCTTAATCTCATCTAATAATCTATCGTCATAATCTATTGGCTGGAATTGAATTTTCAACAATTCCACCAACTCACCCCAAGTCCTAACTTCCCTTCTAACGGAACGAACGTAAATCAAAGCGTTACCCGTAAATAAATCTAAACATTCCGAAAATAATTGTGCGTCATCAACTCTACGTGAAATCTGTAATTCTGAAATCCGTTCCAAAAAAGCACTTAGCGATAAAGATTTAGTATCTCCCGAAAATGATAAATTCCACTTGCAAACCGGTGTACTTTTTACAACTACATTCCTAACAGGTGATGTACTTAAATTTAAATTACTAATCGGTACTGAAATATCTGTATTTGAATTTTGATCGTCATTATTCGAAACACTGCTTACTACTTCCAAAGGTGAACTTTTTGAAACTACTCGTTTATCCAAAATTTCGTACGTAGACTGAGCTACCGCAATTTCAACAAACAAACTTTCTTTAATCTTAACATCGATATCGGTTTTCGGAATTGAATTATTAACTCTACCTAACAAATGTTTGAGCTTGGTTTCTATGGTCGTTAAAATTTTTGTGGACGGATTAATTTTGACTTCCTCTAATAATTTTCCTAATTCCAATTTCGTTTCCTCAATAGCAATCTTATCTGTTTCAAAATCGAAAGGATAATCGGGACGTGATGCAATTTTACCACTACTCTCCTCGCTTAAAATATTCCGTAATAAAGCTCGTAACGCAGTTACTAACGAAAGATCACCACCTCTAACCGCTATCTCATATCTTACCTCACTAGGTGTAAGCCTATCTACATTAATTTTATAACCCATATTTAATCTTTCGATACGTATATAAAAAACTTAATTCAACAATAAAATAATCCTGAAGCGAAAATACTGAAATACTATCCTAAGATGTCACCAAAAATAAAATCTACGAAAAAACCACCCTAAAATGTCCCACGTTGAAGCGCCAACTTTACCTGTAACGGTATAAACGGGTGGTAGAACGGGATTACAGATAAATTGGCCCCTTTTTGCCTCGACTAGTCAGCGTGCGGATCGTGGATTGATGTTAATAATTTTGCACATCCAGATAATAAATCGTACGTCAGTCAAAATAGGGATGAAGTCAAAATCGTTTCGGTTAAGGGCGCCAGGATATTTGATAGACAAAAATAAGGGTTGTCGTGCCAAAATTACGAGTACATAGCGTGTCTAAACATCCAAAAACATGCGCTTACCTATTCGTAATCAATCCCAGGTGGGCTGGACAGCAATTCAGCAAACCACCTAAAATCGGGCTTAAAAAACACTACACCTTGTCAAATAAAAGCGTGATCAACACTCAATAACGTTACGTTAATACACCTCCGTGTAAATAATTTGACAACTAATAATCAAAACAAAACACAAAAAATTCAAATAAAACACTAAATATTAAGAACGCTATTACTCAATAAAATAGAAACAAAATTACGTTATTACTCAATGATAAAAAACTAACTTCGTTACGTTATAACTTAAATTATCGGTAAATTTGCAAAACAAAAAAACTGGTATGCAACACAGAAGGGTTTTCAGAGAATACCAAACACATTTATAAAACAAAACAAAGCTATAATAAAATAATAAAATCAGTATAAATATAGACATACGAAATGCGTATAAACAAAACAAAAAATAATACAAAGGCTTGTTAGGCGTCAGGTCGTCTGATCAGAATCTGCTTACGCCGTACTAAATCGTTTAACCTAAATATAAATAAACCGTGGATTATATATCCACACAACTACAGGGTCAATTGCCCTTTACTAATAAAATAAAAAAGTGTGAAGGCGGAGCGTTAGAGTTACGATTAATTCCAATAACTAAATTCAAAACACAGTTTAAATTAACAAAAAAAACGAGACACAACTCCGCTTTCAAACCTTCAACAAATAAAATAATTCGAAACACACAACAATCTTAAAAGTTTTCAATAAAAACACAATGTTATAATACCTTACAAGGTCTAGATAGCACCTCCTCTGTGTTACAACGGATGGTACGAACCAGGTGATCGGCTACAGCTATAACGGGAATGGAAACTCCCAGGTCCGGCAAAATGATGATAAAATGTTGACTGATATTCTGTTATACACGAACAACTTCTTAAGTTAACTCGTCAAAATGTTACTGCATTAACCAAAACTTATTGTACAATAATAATGTGAGCGTTCAAAAATTGTTTGATAACTTTTAGCTTTTAATGTTCTTTTAAATAATTTTATTTTCCACTAAAACTCCTTAATAATTTGTTTAAATAACTAAATATATTTTAATATATTGCGATAGTTTCTTTATCTTTACACACGCTTTGTACGATAAATAGGTGGCACTGTAAGAACGATGATTTTAAGCAAATCCGCAAAGGCGATATAAACCAAAAGTCCATCGACGCACTAAAAAAACACGAAGATGTCCTCCAGGTAATTTTACGTAAAACCGAAATCGGCACTAGGTATAATCCTTTGGTGAATGAACAATTTTCATAAATCCCTTTCACAGGTTACTTCAGTAGTTAAACTACCCTTATTACACAACAAAAGTACGTTCGTTAAACACCACAAGGTCCAAAGTATCAACGTTCTAAACTACCCTTAAAGCGTAACACAAGCGGCAACGTATACTACTCGAAAGCGAGATCTGTCTAAGACTGCCAAAATTATTAACAAATTCCATCTTGGATTTTTAATCCCACTACTCATAAAAAATCTTATCTAATATAATTCAACCAATTAAAAACGGAAGGAGAAACCAAAGTACCCCGTACTACAATTTCGTTTTCGTCCGTAAGGACTCGGTAAATTTTGAAAAACTAACCGTCAGCAAGATCAACGAATACAGCCTCTGTATGTTTACCTTAAAGTACGAACAATAAGGCCCACATGCAATCTCTATGAATCAAAACCAAAATACCTAATAATAAACTGGACAACTATACGTAAGCGTCTGTATGGCGCGACCATGACATCATACAGATAAACCTATACTATTCATTTAAATTACTTCATTTTCTATTATATTTTTCGGAAATCAAACGAAATGAACCTTAATTAAACTTATATACAACTATTTACAAATAAACGTTAACCAAACTTCTATAAACGAGAAATAATAACGAAAAACAATCTAAATTTCGGAATAATAATTTCACAAACAAAGAATCTAAAGCTCACCACATACGTTAAAGCAAATTTACTATAAAACTTAATTTGACAACAAAAAAAAATTTATATACGGAATCTTAACTAAGTACATAGAACTACAAACAAAATTACCCACTACGTATACAGGGTGTTCAAAATACCCTGACAATAATTGAAATATACGTTTTTAATTTGTAATTAATAGAATTATAAAAATTATGATAAAAAGGTAAAATTTCATTAATATTCATATTTAATTTTTTGGTTATTGTTTAAGTTTTCAATATTTTTGTTATATCTAATGATAAATTGTAAATTTATTATCGTATTAAAGAATTAGTGGCATGAAATGTATAGAAATAATGAAAAATTAAATATTGGGATTTGTATAAAATTATTAATATATTGAAAAAATATATTTTTAGAATTGTTTTGAAGACTAATATTTAGCAATAATTTATTTTTATAATATAAAGACTTTTGTGAAGGTATTAAAAAAAAAATTTTTAGTTACTTATTAGGACGATAATTGTATTGGTATTATAAAATCAAAAGTAATTGTAAATGATTTATCAAATTTATAAAGAATGTGTCATTAGAAAATATTATGTTAATAACAAAAGATATATTGTTGATAATAAAAAAAGTTATGATTAATATAACGATGCTGTTTTAATATATTATTTTATGTTAGAATTTGTAATAATGAATTGTAATTAAAAAAATAAAATTATCCGTGTAAGGTTCGAAATTTTATGTATAGTAACTAAAATATTTGTTTCTTTAATTGTAATCATTGGTTTAAAAATTAACGTCATTGATTTAAAGTTTACGTTTGTAATACGAAAATGTAGCATATAAATTTAAAAGCATAAAACAAAAAGCAAATTGTTCACAGGTTTGTGAATATTTTTGATAAAATTTTGTAATTATATTAAATTTAATGTGATATTATTATTTATATATTTAAACGGTATGTATAAAGGTTCATAATTGGTATTAAAAATGATATTGTAATTGAGTAAATAATCTAATTATCATTAAGAATGAAAATTGTTATAATTTTTTCAACATAATTAAATTCAACAATGATTTAGTACAAAAAAAAGTTGATCGTCATTGATTTTGTATAAAAATTTAGATATTGTATTTATAAATTTTATATACTACCATTTAACCGTTGATAAATGGAAATTTATAAAGGATTTGTAATGATAAAACATAAGATTTTGGAAATGTAAAAGATTAATGTTAATATTTAAAAATTATTTTAACGTTAATTTTATAATACCTTCATTCACAATCTTAATAAATTAAATAATAATAAATTGTAAATAAAATTAATATACTCACCAAAAGTAGAAGATTTTATTGAAAATAAAAAAATACATGTGTTTGTTTATTCTGTAACTATGGATACATAGACACCTACTAGATATCGACATATTGTAATTGTAAAATTTATTTGTGATATTTTCTTATTACTAAATTGTATTAGTAGATAAATTTTTATAAACAATAATAATTAAATTTGATATAAATAACATTAAAATTATTTGAAGAAAAAAATTATCTTTCAAATTATGACTATACACATGTTATATAATAATAATTACAAAGCATATGAATCTGAAATAGTTACATTATATATTAGGTATTAGGTTGTTAGAGTTCTGAGAGTGTTATGTCCTTAACTTTAAGATACTATAACAAAAACAAAAATGAACTGTATTAATCGAAATAAGCAGATTAGATTGAACAAATTTTTGCCAAGTATATACAAGCTTATTTATGTCATTATCGCAAAAACGCGTTGCTAAGTAATCCATAAGGGCTTGTTAATATTTTTAAGTGTGATTTATGGTATTTGTTTAAACTCTTGATCAAGATCACGTGATTTTGGTGAATGAGGTACAATTTTTATGTGTAACTCGTTTATTTCTGTACAGTATTATGTGAAAATGCCGACAGGCATTATCATGCAACAATATTAGACCCCTTCTGTTGTTCATGTAATTTTTAATAAATATCATGAATTTGTTTACAATACTATATTGTATTAATAGTATCACCCATTTTTAAAATGTGTAGTAAATCACACCAGTCAAGATTACCATACTGTGGGCATAAAGATATTCTGCTAAATGTAGGATATTGTGAGGTGTTTTGGTGGTTTATATTTGTCCATCCAATAGCCAGAATATTGTCTGTTATCGTACATAATCCATCTTCATCATTTTGATTCTATTAGAATTTATAATAAAAAATTGTCTGAAATTAATCTTTGGATATGGTCCGGTATGTCGCTTGACAACTATCAAAAATATCCCTGATGAAAATAAAAAAATACAACCCTCTTATAGAGCAGAAAATATTATATACAATGATGTAAAGTTAATTATAACAGCTGAAGTACTTATTCATGAAACTTAATTGAAAAATATAACACCCTTAAAACTCTCAGAATTTGCCTAACGACGTAACAGAAATAATCGACGATACAATTTTATTATAACTTTTTTTTTTTTATTTTAGTATCTATAATTGCTAATATTCAAATGTTTTTTGATACATAAAAAAAATTTTAATTAGGAGTACATGTATTGTGACGAAGAGGAATTGTAGGTTTTCGACTAATAAAATAAGTAATGTAATGAACTTACTCGATTAAAGTAATATGCAAACACAATTTTTTCTGTAACAGTTTCCATATTATTATTGCAAAACCAATCAATAAATGTGTGAAAGTTTAGATTATAAATTTGATGTATTTACAATAAATTAATGACACTTACAGTACAAATTTGAGGTAAATGTAATAAGATCGTTAAAATGTTCTCTCTACTCAATGAATAATGAAAACATCTGTTATAATATATTTACGTTATAAACTAATATCATGATATTAATATTGTTATCCAAATATCGCATTAAATATCATCAAATAATATTTCATGATGTGATTTGTAATTATTTTATATTTTGTTCATAAATTATTAAAAATTTATGTAAACATTTCATGAATTATGTCATTAATTATCAAGTAATGTTTTGTTTCTTAAAGAATATGTTTAGGTGGTATGTAGAATAATTTTAACATTTGGTAAAATACTGTAATTATTTCTTTATGAAAACTTAACGGATGCAACTGTAATAAAAAAAATGTAAATATATGTGAATTCTGTAATGTTGTAACTTACCCAAATTACTTTTGAACGGAATAATAATCCATCTGATTATTGTACTCAGCCCAGCCGTTTAAAAATATGGTTGGTGCCTTAAAGCAACGTTTGGCTTATATTAAATACACCACTATATATAATATATGAGGTCTATGTATAGAAAATAAGATTTTTTACATTGAATATTTTGAGTTGCTTTTGTCCACCAAAGTAGATTCAATTAATGTCACAATTGCTTTGTTATGTAATTCTCGTTGTAACATCATGGAATATATTTATCATTGTCCGGTCACATCTGTTAATTATCTGCTTTTGTTTATACTGCAGCTAAATATAAATTTTTTAGGATTCGATTTTAAGTCTGTTACTGAAAATAGAAAAGAATTAGTGCAAAACATAAAAAAGATCACCTACATTTTGTGTTAAAAAAGAAAATTTAGAAAATAAATTTCGCAATACAGTTATTAATAATTTTAGATGATTAATGATTGCATGAAACAAAGGAATCTTACCTTGCATATATAGTTGTAGACAGAAGTTTACTTTAAATTGTTTGGTATTCATTTATCTTCAGAAGTATATTCGAGTAAGTTAGATCTTCACTACAATAAAGTATTATTATTAATGGATTATTCAAAAATTGTACACATTAGGTGACTATGCATTCGTTTCCACACCACCTGAGGGGTAGAATGCAAGGCGCGTTTTTTTTTACATGGTTTCCCCAGTAGGCCTAATCCATGTTACATGTTACTCAAATTACTTTCTAACGGAAACATAATACATACAAACTAAAAGAAATGAATATAGTAATTTTGGTAAACAATTTGTTTTTGAGATGTATTATTTAGCGAAGGGCAGGATAATATTTATTAATCAGATGTTATATTATCAGATTAGGTATTATTTATTAGTCTTAATTATTGTACTCAGCCCAGCCGTTTAAAAGTATGGTTGATGTCTTAAAACACAGTTTGGCTTATATTAAGACACCGCCAATCTCAGCGCAGCGTCGGCTTTCGTTTTACACGTCGCATGAACATTGAACATGTGTCATCCGGGAAATAACATTTAAGATAGAAGATTGATGGGTATTAATTAAAATGCGAAATAGGTATGTATTCATTAATAAGGTGAATGTATAAAATATGATAGTGGGTAAATAATGTGTACATGAATCGATATAGATAGATATTTATGTGCATATGGAAAAATAATTAAAGTCTTTTATCATTAATATACATTCCTAAACCCCTTCTAAGACCGACAAAAAGCTGCGCCATAACGTGTTCCTTAGAAACCCTTTTGTGGCAACATTAAAGTTAGTCTTGAGAAACGACTCAGTAACACGCTATTTTTTAAAAGATATCCTTATTATGATTAATTTATATATAGTTCATAAAATTTGCATAATTTATAATACGATATTGTAATATTAGTTTGATATAAATTTTGAATTGCTCGGATGTTATGGAAAGAATTGAATTTAGAAAAAAATAAATGTCAATGTATGAATAACATGTACAATATATTCGCATTTATGCACAATTTTTGTAATGTTTAATTTTTTCTCGATTTTCGTGAGTTATGTAATGTTTGAGTTTGTTTTCATTCATTTCGTTTCAATAATTTTTTTTCCATTTTTTGCATTAACCATTAATGAAGTAGATGTACTATCTCATTTGTATATATGAGACTAGATTTGTACTTGATGTAGATTCAAATGTCTTACTTTCATATTAAATCTTGTTTATGTAGATTCGTTGATGATTTTCTTCATTAGTAGTAGATTTCTGTCTTAGTGGTATTCTTTTTATTCCTTTGTCTCAATTTCAAATTTTTTAATAATTTTCTATTAATAGTTAGCTTTGGCTTTTGCGTGTTTGTATTTTTTTTTTATTGCTAGTTGTAGTTCAAATGTTGCTTTTATTCCTTTGTATCAAATTAAAAGTTTTTAATTATTTTTTATTGATGGTTAGTTTTCGCTTTTGCGTGCTTGTATGTTGTTTTTATTGCTAGGTGTAGTTCAAATGTTGCTTTTATTGCTAGTTGTAGTTAAAATGTTGGTACTAATTATGTTAGTGTATTTAACAATATTTGTTTGAATATGGAGTCAAATGCAGAATGTATATACAAAAATACCAGATATGCAAGGTTATCTTTTTCTATGTTTTCGATTAGCGTTCATTATATAATAATGTAACATTTCGTTTGCTTTTGTTATATGTAGACGACTTGTTCTTCATATTCTTCATACACTTAAAATTAAACGTTGTATTAGAAAGTTTTTCTAACTGTTATTAATGTTGTACTTTAAACTTGCGATTTTAAAAATGTGTTTTTTCATGTAATTCTTCACTTGCATTGGAATAGGAGCAGATTGTTTGTTTAGATTTCATTATTGTTATTAGTTGGTATATTTGTAATTAATTAATTATTATTTCCGTCACTTATAAATATGAAATATTCAGAAGTAAATGTCTCACTAATTTCTTATTATTAGCAGTTAATAAATATATTAATTTTTCGTATTCTTGTGATAATATAAATTTGGAGATAATGTGATAAAATTGTAGTTTAAAAATGTTTATATAAACTTTTTCACTTTTAGTTGCATTTTTTCTGCGTATTTATTTGTACAGAGATGAATGAAAGTCTGTGGAAATAAAGTCATTGTGGCACACTTATTTAAAAAGGTTTATAATATTCACAATAATTTATATAGGTAATAAAAGATAAATGAGTTATTCTCTTGTTGTACAAATTAATGTATGCATGAAGCTGAATTTGAGACAAGAAATCTTTTATTTATTGAAATTGTCACTTTCGTATAGAAATGCAATAATAATAAACTGAGCAGGTCTTTTCAGTGGTGCGAAAATGTTGATAAAAGAAATGGATTGTGTGTTCTTCAGTACAACCATAATTACATTATTTAAGACTTTATCCTCAATTGTACCATGCATACTGAAGTGTGTGGGGATCCATGATTTTGTTGGTTGAAGTAATGTTGAACATTTAAGAAAATCCGTTCTACTTCTTCAAGAGAAAACCAAATACGTAGTTGTTTTATTTTTCTATACGTTTATAATGTACATGATACATAGTGTTGTGAATATGTAAAATTATTGTATTATTTTAAGAAAGATATTTCAATATATAATTATGTTTGTTTTATTTACAAAAAATTATTTATTTTAATTTTAAAATTTAATAAAAATTATGAATATCGTAAAAAACGAATTTATATCTGTTATTTTCTATTGACAAAACATTAAATAATCAATAAAATTTTAAACTTTATGAACTACTATTGAAAGTAATATCATGATATGCAATATGCTATCATAGCGTAAATATGACCAAGTTAAACATGTTCTTAAACATATCATATTTTGAATTGTTTTGAAAACGATATACCTAATCGGATAATGGTTACGTTAATAATGCGTAGGAAAAAAGAAGTTGCGAAGAGTAAAATTGTGTTGTTTAGACATTGACTTTGATGTACATACTACGTATGGTATAATATTTTAACAATTAATATCACGATTAAATGTACTGTAAATAAACGTACTGAGCAAGTTAGTGCAATACACTATGTTTAACACCTCAAAGAAAAAATGAGTTTATACAATCTTATTTTCGTAGATATTTAAATTTTTTGCTATATTTATAAGTCTTATTTTTCTTATACAGTACATAACGTCGTGTTTTGTACTAAAAGTTAAAATAGTTGTTATTTTTATCCAAAAGCTCCTGTCCACATTTTCAAATTTTCCCGAACATTGCTGACGTGACATTATCTGAAATTTCTTAATAGCGGGTTCAACTGTCCAAATAAGTAAAAGAAAAGAATTTTTTTCGTTTACTTTCGGTATGCGTGATGGGCCAGAAATAGGAAACACGAAGATAGGGGGACACCGCATACCTGTGGCCTTATTAAATTACGGCCTATACAAGATTTTTTATTATAAACACAATTAAAAAGTTGCTACAATATTTAATATTTCATCAAAAAAAAATAAAATGTAATAAAAATATGTTTATAAAAAAAAATTGTATCTCTTCGTTATGAATACGACGTAAACTGTCACAAATATATGACAGCGAGATGGCTTAATCAATCTGAGAGAACATCAGAAATTGATTAATACGGCTTTTTAAGTTGGCAAATTGGGCATTTATATAATAGTTGCGGTATATATTATAGTGCAACAATGATTACTTTTTATTTTGCCAACACTTTTCACTTTAAAAAGTGAATTTATATGTGTATATATATATATATATATATATATATATATATATATATATATATATATATATATATATATATATATATATATATATATATATATATATATATATATATATATATATATATATATATATATATATAATAATTTTATTTATTATTATTAGATTAATCTCAAATGGGGAAAGAATTCAAAGATTTATTTTAAATTTAATTTGAGGTAAATTTAAATGTTGTAAGTAATAATGAATGAAGTATTTAATTTAACTCTTAATGTTATTATTGCACCGTTCTAGCTCAGGGATCTCAATTGGGGATAAAGTTCAGGGATTTAGTTGAAGATAAAAATTTTTAAAATATAAGAAATATCCTATATGTAATTTAATTTAACGTATAAAATTTGCTCTGAATAGAATTTGCTTTCTAACGCATGCGTTAATGACTTTAAATGAAAAATAAGTAAAGCTGTCAAAAAATGTCAAATAATTAAGAAATTTTAATGTATGGATCAAAATGAAAATTTAGAAAAAGAAAAGAAAATTATTAGCTTCACAGGTGTTTACACAAGTAAATAATTGAAATTCTTAATTAATAACATATAACAAATATAAATTGCAGGGAAATACCAATAACAGGGTTATAAAATTTAAAACTCACGTATACAGTCCTTCCTGTCGATTGAATGATGTCTTCAAACTTCAGCTGGAGGCAGGCAATGTTCCCTCGGCTATTGTTGTTACTAATATCCAACTGCTATCTCGGTTCTCGAAGACACCAACTTCCAAGCTTCAAGATGTTTTCTTTCCAAAACGGCAACCTCAAACACTTATTTACTATGGTAACTTTTATTTAAAATGGTTTTAAATCTTTATGAGTGATATCGTTTAAAATGTATTATTAAGTATCCAAGATTTTTGTTAACACACTTTTATTTTAGTTACCGAAAATAAAATAATATTTATTTAAGAGGAATTGTCCGGATAAATAAAACAAACTTTCACCAAATAAAAATGGAATTTAATTTGGTATATAAAGGATTATTTTAAATCGGAAAACACGAAAACAAATTTACACAAAATCGTGACATCAATTAATCGTACAGAATTATGTTATTAATAACGACAGGTATCGGTGACCGAACTATTTAATTTTAACCGATTGATATAAAAACAAGTGCTCTCGAAATTATTCGTAACGTAAACTTTCTCGACGATAATAAATTAGGTTATGTAAACACAAATCTAGCAACACTGTTTTAATTTTTCACTTTTTGAACAAATTCTAGAGAGAGAATGACTTCCTGAGCGCATGCTTTTATAGGTTTTTGGTTGCTACAGAGATTTCAATTTTTTTACAGCCATATTGCAAAATTTACAATGAATGTGATTGGATAATCAAAATTAAGAATTGTACATAAATGGAATTTTGGCCGTAACTTTCTTATACATGGTCGGAAATGAAATTTAAAAACGGAAATGAAAACTATGTGAAATTTCGAATAAAAGGACACCTAATAAGCAATAATTCCTACCACTAATAAACGAAACAACTTAATCTAATCAAAATAAGCTATTAACTATACACACTTACAAGCTACACTAAAATTACTTGCGAAAATGGAATTCTGAGGACAATTTACATAAGAAAACATATCTTTTATATTCGAAACATATAATTTAATGAAAATTTTAAGCTTTTGTAAATTTGTCTAGAATTCACCTCAAATTTAGCATAAATTTTGCGGATAAAAACGCTGTATCCTTATAAAAACTTATTTATATTGTGAAAGAACATCTATTATTTGCTTTAAGAGCAAAAACTAAATCTAATAATGTGGAAAAAGTATAAAATTATGTGAAAAATCTAAAATATACAACGTAACCATACTTAAATTTTAAATATGAAAATCATTCATATTAAAAAATGTTTTTAGCACTTAAAATGTTATGTTTAAGGTTTGTACAACTTGTCTTTATTGTTCTCACTACTTATTTGCAATGCATAATGTTATTTAGTCTTGCATTGAAAAAGTCTCATCGTCTAACACTTTTTTAGAATTTTTACACTATAAATTGTACGGCACTATAAATGTTTGTATGCCATAATGTTCTAAATGTCTTTCTTCTTGTGAATCATGTATTATAATTTTTGTCACTAATTCGCTAACAAAAATGTGTGCGAAAATTGTCTATACTGTCCATATTATAACCCTTTTAACTAAATTTTTGTATTTCCTGCCTTTAAAAACTAAACATACACTATCCCTAACCTAATCCTAACTACATAGTCCATGTTTAAACACCTGTGAAATGTCTACTTGCCAAATTACCTTTGAAAAATTGAATTTTATTGTAAAAATTGCACTACTAAAATGACTCTACGAAAATGATGATATCTAACATTCTTGACAATTTTGGTAGCAACAAATTGCTTTTTATGATGAAACCAAACTTAGCAAATGATATTCAGATCAATTTATACCAAATAAATTTATTTTAAACACATCGTGAACCAGATTTATGTAAAATTGTGTCTCACACTTGTATCGAGCCAGAAATTACCCCTTTTTGTGACCCAAATGTCATGTAAGCTGTCCGATACTTCTATTACCTCTTTCTAAACATCTCAATATATATAAAAAGGCCGACTATACCTTTAGTACCATTTAGCGAAAAAATGTATGTCATTTGGTCCATGTAATTTGCCAGAAATATGGTTTTTTTTTATACCCTGCCCGTAAATATATTGTATTTTCCATCATGACATCGATGTGGGAATCGTACGGCGAATTCAGCTAAAACATAGTACAAATTTTTTATTAAAAAAAAAAAAACATTTTTCAATGCTATGCATGTTGTCTTTATCGATAATCAACGATCAATGAAAAATGCTTTTTGCCAAAATATTTTTAATCTTATTCGTTGCATTTCGATTTTTAACAAATATTTTAACTGAAAAGTGGCGTGTTCATAAGCAGTGCCACTTTAGTAACCGTTTGTCCTTGCGATTTGTTAATCGTCATGGCATAGGCCAGATCGACTGGAAATTGTGTTCGCTGAAAATGCAAACCACTACCATCTGGTCGTTTATCTTCGTATACGAACGGAAGCATCGATAAAACGCATGTTCTTCCTTTGTAAGGGCCGATCGCAATTTTGCAGTGTATCAAATTTTGACCCAGTTCGATAATACGTAATCGGGTTCCGTTAGATAGTCCTTGCCTCACGTCTATGTTCTTTAGTAGAACTACCATTGCATTTTTCTTAAGAGTTAATTTGTGAGGAGGAAAACCCGATGGAATTTCTTCGTTAAGAAATGCTACGTCGTGTACTGCTGCGTGTACGTCCAGTACGGGATTGTCGACTAGCGATCTATCCGCCGAAAGATATTCTTTCTGTACACCGGGAAGTAGATTTAATAATTTGTCGTTAAGTTGTCTAACTTCGCTTCTTTTAGCGCTTAATATAAGCTTGTTTGCGATATCGTTATCATTTTGAAGCGTTTCGGCGTCTTGAAATACGAATCTTAAGATTTCGTCTTCGCTGTTTAATAACATTTCGGGAGGAATAACAAATTCTCCCGAGTTGTCGGTGTCTTTGCCTATTCTTTCTAGCATATCGACAAATTGGAGTTCGTCCGCGTTCACTCTCATGTTTCTCGTTAGAGTTATTTCGTGAAATAGCGGAAATAATTCTGAATTCTTAATAGAGGCCATGACTTGATCTGTGAGTGTACCGTGAGATATGACCGGTAACAGTTGTCTCCAATCGCCTCCGATTAAAACTACTTTGCCGCCGAAAGTAAATTTAGATGTATCATTAAAGGTGGCATGCTTGCACGCATCGTTGACCATATTTAGGTAGGTCCTGTGCAGCATGCTTATTTCGTCAATTATTAGTAATTGCGATTTTCTTATTCTCTGTGCCACCACGTGATTCCAAGCTATAGGTGGCGCTGTGTTCGCATTCGTTGGGTCGAGCGGCAATCGAAATGCACTATGTACTGTCGTTCCTCTGGGTAATAGCTGTGCCGCCGATCCCGTAGATGCCGTTACCATTGCAAATTTTTTGTACTTTACGAAAATGTCTATGATCGTCTTGTACACGAACGTCTTATCTGTGCCTCCGGCACCGTTCATGAAAATTAACCCCGGTGTCGAGTTGTCGACTGCGTTCAATGACGATATTTCTGTCGCCCTAATTACGGCATCTACGATCGACTTTTGCTCTTCGTTAAGTCGTAGATATGTTGGTAAGTTGACGTAATTATTGATGTGCTCGTCTTCAATGTGTTCGTCTACATTTTGAGACGACAAAAGCAACGTCGGATCGGAATCTATTTCGCCATCCAAGGCGTTGTCTTGGCCGAAAAAGAACTCACGTTCGTCGTCGCATATTGTTTCGTAATTTTCAGGCATAGGAATGCTGAAGTCTGCGTTAGTTTTCCAGTGATGGCCGAGTAATCGATTTAGTAGACATAAAGCTACGTTGATTCTTCTCGACTTTTCACGTGTGTCGGTTTCACGCAAATTTCTCGTGTCGTACATGAACGCTAAAAATTCGTTCCATAGCGCCAACGGGTCCGAAACGTGACCCAATAGAATAATTTGTGCGAATAAATTTCTCATCATTCTGGGATTGCCGACGTTACATGCTTCGAAAAGGGTTCTGCGCCATATTTCGATGTCATCTAAGAGACCCATTACTTTTGCACATTCTACAAATGTTTCGCACGGTGTCGTTCTGTTTGGCGATATTCGTAGATCTTCCCATCCTAAAGGACCCTTTTTGCACAACAATAATTGATATATTGCGAATCTTTCTATCTGATTCGGTGGAACGTGATATAAACGACCCACTATTTTGTGTTGTCTTTTTCGTTTCAACCAACGGTTAAATTTTCTATCGAACCAATATGTTTCGGGTACTTGTGGAAATGTTCGATTTCTCAAGTCACATTGTCCTCGATTGAACTCTTCGAGACACTGTACCATGAACATTTCTAGTTGCGATAGTTTCGTGTCACCTTGGAATACTGCAACGGCGATTATTTCTTCATTGCCGCGTCTAAAATATAAAGGTCCTTCGCCTGGTAAATGTATGTTTAGACGGTATACGGTGTGCGACGTTCTAATTATTCTCCAAGGATATAATCTCGTATATGCCTCAGTGGCGGATCGATAGTAACCTTTCATTAGACCTTTAGATTCGTCGTAATCAACTACGTCGCTATTTTTTTGTGCTATTTGTACGTATGCGAAGTTTCCCATTTTAAAATGATATTTAACGGCATATTTGCAAGCTTGATTACCGTAACAATATTCTATGTTACAATGTGCTCCCAGTGCTATTAAATAAGATGGATTGTAAGAAACTACGGATGCGTTTGTTATTACTGTGCCGTTTGTTGTACGATGTGAAGATCCGCCGTCATCGGGAGACCTTCGTCGAGTCTATCTTCGTATGTTTCCTTAGAAAATTTTTTTGGAAATCCTTTGGAACATTTTCCTTTGTCATTTACACAATAAGTATTGCAAGCATGAATTTGAAATTTTAGTACCATTTCACGCAACTTTCTTTCGTATTTTGCTTTTTGACTTTTATCCTGCGCCGCAGGGAGCGGTGGAATTTCTGCGCAAATGTATTCGTCTACGAATTCGGGTGTATTAGGGCAATCTACAGTTATCAGGCGATGTGTATGTGGCCCACCTCTTTTTTGAAATTCTAAACTTTCGACGAACGCCTTGACTTTACCAAAAATGTGTTGGTTTTCTATCATTTCCCGTATTTTATTGATTTTTAACGAAAACACTCTATTTATTACGTCAGGGCGATCTGTTACGTTTTGACCTTTCATCATGTTATTTTTTACTTCTGTTCAGGCTGGATTGCTCGTCGTCGTAATCATAAAGGTAGGTCTGCCTATGCGTTGAAAAATGGCCATTGCATCGTGAAAATATTGTTGGTACCATGCCGGAGAACCTACAACGTTATTCGAAAGACGTAATACTTTTCCCAATTTCTTTCTCTGATCAATTTGTTGTAGTCTGTTTTCCAATGCCTGGCGTACTTCTTTCGACGTAGTACAAAATGTATCGTAATGTTTTCTTATGAATTCGTGCAGTTGTTGATCGACCTTGATACTTTGATCAAGTATATATTCTTGTAAGATACTAACGTATGGATACAGAAAATGTGTAGAACCCAACGGGTCGTCACGAATTGCTAGATGGTATCTATAAAATTCTCGTATCGTAACGTGATTTCTCGGAACGCCTTCGTTTATTTCATCGGCATTCAAAGCGTCCGGTCTGTTGACATTTTCTATTGACTGTCCGTCGACGTTTTCTTGTGATACATTTCGATGTCTATATCGTCTGTTTAATAAATTTTTTTCTATTCCGGGATGATAACCATAATCTCCGTTTGCCAAATTCAAAACATAATGGCTACAATCGTTAAGTCTATCAAATATAGACAGCAATTTTGCCTCACCATTGTTATTTTTTAACCACGTTCCATGACGGTATACTGGTTCGTCGTTTTCGTTCGAAACATAAAAAGCGCACATTTCGTTAACTTGTGGTAAATTAACAGCGCGCGGATGTAGTCCCGGATCGACCATTTCATTTGGAACGCTTTTCGGATTTACCAATACTAAAGTTACATGCTGAACGTCTTGTAAACCTTGTTGTATGGCTTCGCTTAATTTTTCCATATATAATCTGTGCATTATTGGGAAAGATTCACATAGTGGATGGCATCGTTGAAGAATTTCAAATAATTTTTCTAATATTGCACGTTTGATGCCGAATTTTGCATAAAGCGGATCTTGTGCGACTGATTCTTGCATCATCATCGGATTTAACATATATAGTTGACCGTGTACTGGTGTTTTACCATCTGCTGCGAACAACGGACTAATATTTCGTTTGATTTCACCATTAATGAGCATAACTGGCGGACCTTGTCCCGGCGCCTTTTTTCGTCCGGCTTCGACACTGCCAAATTTCAATAACATGTTGTAGATACGAAAATATTGTATTTATTGTATTTATGTCGTGGTTGGAGCTTTTAGCAAAACACCCGTAAATGCCGTGGTTTTTCCTACAGTATTTTAACGGCTTAAAGAATCGTTTAGTTGTTTTAGAAGATCGATCGTTAAGTGGTCTACTTATAGATCGTCTCGATCTTGTACTATTGTTTGAAGAAACGGATGCCATACTAACATCCGAATCGTAATCTTCGTCCATACTTCAATTTTGTATATCGGGAATACCGATGTTTTCGATATTTTCTGAAAGTTCGTGGAATGGATTGTCTGATCTAGCTTCGTACATAGGGACGATATCGTGGCATAAAGAGTATAATAATTGAGTAATTCTATGACGTTCTGTTGCGATATCAAAATCTGCTAAAAGCATTCGCCTATCATTCATAAGAAAAGTTTCTACATACAAACAAACAAAATATCCACAGTTATAATTATCGTACTGTAGATTGTATGTAGTTGGATTTGCTATTTCAATATTGATATCTTCGTCCGAAGCGAACGACAAGTCGTATTGACGGATTGCTATTTTAATTGCTGGTACATACTGTGTGTTATTTTTAAGATATTGAGCGCGTGGTATCGGATCATAAACTAATGTTCTACCAGCTTTTTCGTGAATGACTAACGCAAAATGATGATCGAAGAAAATTGGAATAAAAAGAACTTGGAAATTTTCAGGGTCGCCCCAAGTTCCATCAGTTGGTAGCGATTGTCTGTTGCGGTAAACTGCTATTGTATAATGAACATTAATAATAATTGATTTAATTTTATCGTATGCCATATAGGCCACGTACATTAAACAACCAAAAATGCTTTCTACGTCTAACAACGATTGTACATTGTGATAAACCTCCATAAAATTAGGTTCACAATTTCTATAATACTCAGGCAAAACGTATATTTGTGTAATATCATTAATTGTTTGTGGTATACGAAGGCGACTTCTGATTGGCGATAGTTGCAAGTTTTCGAGTAATACGTCGCTTGAATTATCAAATTCTATATCTTGATCTCGTTGATTAAGAGGTATTTCACACATAGTTATATCCGTTTCTCGAGCAATTCTAGGTGGAGGCATAATTTTTTGAGAATCAGATATGTTCCTGTTATCGACTATTAAATCTTTTTCTGCAGGTGTATTATTATTTTGTGGACCATTGGAGGAGGAGAAATGATCGGTGCGTCTCGTAGTAATTTTATTCGTATATGTTTTTTTTTTCTTCGATTCTTGTGCTAATTTAGCAGCATTACCTCTTAATCTTTTTGTTTTTAAATTGAAACTATAATTCGACGCTGCCGGATTTTCCTATAAATAAATGTAATATGTAATAGAAAAAATATCATATTTAATATATTTTTGTCTATTTATGTATAGTAGCATAATTAATGTATGTAATTTTAACCTATTTGACAATTGCATATCTAAATAATAAAAATTTGCATAAATTTTACGAAACCTATTTTATTATGGAAGTGAAACATTTAAAAAAAAAGAACTATTTATTGTTATTTATTTAATAAATTTACTAAAAAAGTAAACGTATGTAACAAAATGTTTTTCCCTTAAATTGAAAATAAACATGTATAGATTATTAATATGTAATAAAATTAATCGATATTTACTGCGAACCTCCTCTCCATAAGGCAGAACTGTACACACAGCCCTGTATTGTTATATAAGACTGTTTATTGAATTTAATAAAAAAGTAAAAGTACGTAAAAATTTTTTTGCTTAAATTGTACATAAGTATGTGCTGATTATTAATATGTAATAAAATAAATCAATATTTACTGCGAACCCTTTCTCCATAAGGCAGAACTGTTCACACAGTACCGTATTGTGATATAAAACTGTTTAGTGAATTGACTAAAAAAGTAAAGGTATATAACAAATTTTTTTTGCTTAAATTATACGTAAATATGTATAAATTATTAATATGTAATAAAGTAAATCGATATCTACTACGAACCATTTGTCCATTAGGCAGAACTGTTCACACAGTACCGTATTGTAATATAAAACTGTTTAGTGAATTTACTAAAAAAGTAAAGGTATGTAACAAATTGTTTTTGTTTAAATTGTACATAAATATGTTTAAATTATTAATATGTAATAAAATTAATCGATATCTACTGCGAACCACTTTTCCATAAGGCAGAACTGTTCATACAGCACTGTATCGTAATATAACACTGTTTAGTGAATTAACAAAAAAAGGAAAAGTATGTAATAATATTTTGTTTGCTTAAATTGTACATAAATATGTGTAGATTATTAATATGTAATAAAAATAATTGGTATCTACTGCGAACCACTTCTACATAAAGCAGAACTGTTCGGATAACACCATATCCTCATAAAAGGCTCTGTAATAAGTTAACTAAAAATTAAAACTACGTAACAACATTTTCTAGTCTTATATTGTCACAAAGCATGCTTAGTTTATCATTCCAGCATAAAATTATCCGAATTATTGTGCAAATGAAGGCTTTTTAAATTTACTGCCAAACGGTTATTGCTAACTTCACACATTGCTAAAGTATGCATATTGTATTGCTAAACTTTTATTCCTAACTTCCTGTCGGTCAATGATTATGATTAAAAAAAATTCATTAACATAACGTACATTATAAAATAGCAAATAGAAAAAAAAAATTGTTTACATAATGTAATAATTCGATATAATATATGAGAAACATGAGTTTCTATTCATGCCATAGTAAAATTTATATGTATTTAATAAATTATATTATAATACGACATAAATAATATTTTGGTTTAATAAAAATAATCGTATTTGCTTAATAAATTTTGAGGTTTCGATGTTTTAATAAAATTTTTGTAAATCATAATATGTTAAATAAAACAATATTAGGATGAATTGAAATGATACACAATCCTTTGCATTATTACTTATTCAGATTTTTCCATATGATATATTTTACATAATAACAAAATAAAATGAATACCATCAAACATACTTTTTTCATTGTATATTCCTATTTAATAGGAAATTTATGGGTACCAAAGGCTATAAAATGTATAGATTTACACATACACGAAATGAATGAAACATTTGATATCGATTGTACACAAGAATACATTAAGAACAAATTGTATTTTGTACACAGCAAACCTCCACCTCATTGTTATAATTGCAATAATGAAATGGCACCGGACAATTAATCAAGTTCAATTTATGACGATGAAAAGTAGGAAGGATGAATGTATCTTAATAAATAAAAAAATTTGACAATAATGAATAAAATATTTCAATGAAAAATAATAAATATTATTTAATAAATACATAAATTAATATATGTATATGAATTAATTGAAATACACTTACATTATTCACACTTTCAGGTTCCATTGTCGGAGGTGTATTTGGTAGAGTAGTGCCTAAAAAACATTTGTATTGTTAGTGTATTAATAAAAAAATAATGGTTTGTTTGATCTAGCTTTATACATAGGGATGATATCGTGGCATAAAAAATAAAAAAAAATGAGAAATTGTTATTGTAACACTCGATAATAAATTTGTGAAAAAATTTATAATCAATTTAAATTCAATAAACTCACCTTGTACATTATGGTCCACGTTCAAAATAATTGAAGTATCGCCATTGTTTGTATCATTATTAGTACTTAAACCTGGAACGTAATAAATTAATAATATAATTAATGAATGTAAGTAAATGTAATAAATATACCTGCAATCTGCTCCTCCTTTCTTATTTTACTTTTCAAGGCAACACCTCTTAATTTTTTCACCATTATAAAGCAGTAGAAATAGAAAATAAGTAGAAATAAACTTTTTTTGTTGCACGGAACAAAAAAAACAAAACACATAACATCTGTTCAGATGTGTATAGTGAGCGCAGACGCTAATCATGAAGTAAAGTAAAGTTTACACTGTCTTAACTATTAAGGTTGAAAAATACTCAAAATCGTATATTTAAAATTAAAAAAAATGAATGTAGTAAATTGTTAAAAGGAAAACTGTATGATCTTGAAA
The DNA here is from genome assembly GCA_036346205.1 of Vesta saturnalis. NCBI lineage: Eukaryota > Metazoa > Arthropoda > Insecta > Coleoptera > Lampyridae > Vesta > Vesta saturnalis. The sequence goes on from JARFJB010002027.1 coordinate 57,643, forward strand.
TGGTAAAAATGTTCATAATTAAATTTACATAATTAAAATCAATAAATTATAATCATCAATCATGCAGATAGTGTCTAATGTAACGTGTATGCAAACGATTGTGCAAAAGGAATACTGTTATAGAGATACGTAAAGAAATTTAATGATCGTCATCATCGTAAAAGGTACTCATAGTAAAATAATCCATCTAATAAATTATTAATAGATTACATACGTTCGAAGAAAAAGGAAATAAAAAAATGTAATTTTAAAAGTTTTCCGTTATATCCTATATAATGCAAATTTAATGTTACTATTCTAAATTATAAACAATGTGAATTAAAAGACCATTTAAAAAGATTGATAATGATAACGCGTAAAACGTACGATACTTTGTTAAATTGGTTAACTTTGTAATTTATGAGTGAGTTAAGGGTAAAAAAATTGTGATTTTGATGTCAATACTATCCAAGTAACATTTACGATATGACCTACTTAAACATTTTAGCAAGTAACATTTTAACCTCACTGTCTGACTATAAAAAATATCATTAAAAATGGGAGTGTCTACTGCACTGTCCAAACGACAACGCAAATAAAATTAGTGCACTTTCCACGTGTGCTATTATTGTATTACATACACAAATGGCTTAAATATTAATTTCAATGTAAATCTCACAAAGAGGTGATAGAGCAGTGGAAAAGTCGCCTGCTTCAATGCGGTTGGTGCAGATTCGTAACCCGGCACATGCGGCTTTTTTTTAGGTTACAGTAGTTTTCTTTATTTAATTTAATCGAATTGTGTTAGGTTACTGTAATTTTGTTAATCTAATATAATTTGGTTAGGTGACAGTAGTTTTGTTTATCTAATCTAAATTAGATAAATAAAATACATTTCTGCGCATGTGTACAGTGCACTAATTTTGTTTGCGGTTCTGTCTGGACAGATAATATTACTGTAACTATCTACTTGAATATTTCAGTGAAGTAATATTATTAACTTCAATGTTTGAATTTATCACTTGTCATTTAGGATTTTAAATGTTACCAAATTACATATTTGGATGTATTGAACTTATTAACATGCACTGTTAACAAAATAATATTTATGTAAGTACCAAGTTATACATTTCAGTAAGTAATATGATTAACTGAAATGTTTAAATTTCATAATTGTCATTAAGAATTTTAACAATTGGCAAATTACATTTCCATTTACTATCCTTTTCACATAAGTGAAAGAGTTACTAAACGTTTTAGCTGAATGCAAATTTTGTCCTGTAGGTGGTGGTAGTGACTAAGCCGAAACGTGTTATCGTAAAAGAACGGCCACTTAACAAATTATGCGAATATACGATTCGTAATGTACGAAATACGGCAAAGAAAAATCGTGATCGTCGTATAAACTGACACACGAAAAATGTACCCGATCTTCTTTTGGTTATCGGCGATGTACTGAGCGTGATGATATCGGTAGCCAACAGACAGACCGGATCTTTATCCCGTAAGGTTGGCGAGACAGGAACGTTTATTTAAAAAAATCTGTATTTATGTCTTTTTTCCTCATAGTAGCGCAAAATGTGCACCGAAGATGATCGTGATCGTCATGACGAAACGTTTTCTCTTATTCGTATTGATCACTTGCCCCGAACCGAGGCCGCTTTTGAAATATCGGCAATGATTTACGAGAAATAAGGAAGATAAAGCAGATATTCGCCTTACTTATGCGACGGAAGGGGGAGGGACCTCACGTTTTAAAGTACCCTGTCTGTCTATACGTAAACACCATGGTTATATTTCCTTTGCAAAACTCCTTCCCTTCGCGTACACGTTTCCGAACCGCATTCGTACGTCGCACAATTCGATCGCTTCCCCCACCTCTCGCGTGATTTCTCGCGAACTTCAACGCGTACTCGAAATAGGACACGATCGCAAAAAACTCGAACCCCCAGAGTTTTAATTCGGTCGAGCCAGACGAAATTTACGAAAAACCACCTTTTTCCACCTCCCCTCGGCAAAAAAAAAATTGGGCGATCACACTATACGGGGAGGGTACGTCTCGACAAACCCCTTTTATACAAAAACTCGCATCAAAAATTGGGGTCACGTTTTCGAGCAAATTGAAAAAAGGCCCCCGCCCCCTCGAAAGAGATGGTAACGTCACGGCGCCTCCGACTCTCGCCCTCCTTAGCGGCCGGCCTCATACTGACATACTGTACGACGCGCCCTCCGCGACGTAGCGGACGGGAAGAATCGTATTTTCCCAGATATACTGGACTCGTCGCGTAAACACTCGCCGTTTACGAAATGGTTTCAGTCGTGAACACATGATAACGTTATGTTTTTTTTAGAGTTAAAAGAATGCTTCATTGTATTTTGGACGATGTACATGAAAATGCTACGCATTTAAAGTCATGCTAGAGTCACAACACATTTTAGAATGCAACGCAACATTTATTTATTTATTTATTGTCATAATAATTCAAACAAAGTGAACGTCGACATTGTCAATATACAAAGATACTCAGAAAAAAAAAAAACAGAGAGACAAAAAACAAAAAACAAAAACAAAAAAGATGTCTAATTATAGAAATCATTTACATTATACAGACATTTAGAGATCAGATGTTGTTTGACAGCATGTTTAAATTTATTTGCATTTGTTATAGCTTTAATCGTCCCTGGTAGTGAATTAAAGGCTTTTACACAAGAATAATGTGGCCCTTTTTTATATCTAGTCGTTCTGTGTAATGGAATACTCAAATTATCACAATTGCGTGTAGTCATAACGTTGTAGTTTGAAGAATTTTTATCAAAAAGGTTAGAGTTCTTTTTCACAAACATAACTAAAGAGTATATGTATAACGATGGAACCGTTAATATTTGAAGTTGTGAGAAATAATTTTAGCTGAAGTGCATGGTTGTACACCAACAATGCACCTAATAATTTGTTTTTGTGTGACAAAAACATCTTTTAAATAAGAACTTGAGCCCCAAAACATAATACCATAAAGCAGAGTAGATTGGACATTACAGAAATAAAACGTCTTTATAACATCAATAGATACCTGTGTTTTCAAATGCCTTATTAAATAACAAATTGAACTTAATTTTTTTCGCAACTGAATACAGTAGTTAAACCACTTCAACTGATTATCCAGTGTAATGCCTAGAAATCTTATTTCATCTTGTTGAGGTATGGATATAATTTCGTAGAGCCTATTTTATTGAAAATAAGATAAATTTTCTTTGATACAAAAAATATCGTTAAGACGTTTAAGGATAAGCTACTTAAATTTTTGAAAATAGTCTAAAATATTTGATATACGATATTTATAAAAAATTAATATTTTTATAAAAATTCTCGTTTTGTGTAACATAATTTTGTGGACCGTTTTTGATTGGGAAGCATTTCCTTATTGAAAAATGTATTGTATCTACCTATTCATTTTATTCTTCATTTTAAAAAAATTGTTAGTAATATTACGTGTAGTTGTAACGAACCGCAAGTCATTACTTCAAAATTTTTTTAATTAATTAATTATTTACTTAACAATCCGCCCTCGTAAAAGAAATGATGTAAGCTTTCTTAGTATTTAAACACCTGCAAAACTTCATCTAATATTTCTTAGTATTCCGTATTACTCAGTCACGTCCATATAGTGCGTTATTTCGTTTGATTGCACAATAATAATTAATTTGTTCCCACTCCAACGTGGATTTCATAAAACATCGAAAGTTTTATACGTCAGAGTAATCTCCGCCAATTAAAAGTAGGATTCCCCAAACAGAAGCCATCACCGCCTACTGAGGGTCCTCTATAAAAACCGCGACGTGCACCTTTGGAAATTAATTATTGTGAATTATTGTAAATTCAGTAGCCGTACCCGTAACCGACCAGCCGCCGTAGTAAAATTATTAATAGTAATATATCTATCTATCTATCGGTATTTAAAAACGCGCCCCGTAAACGCATCCCGCCGCCGAGAAGTATAGCCGTAACCGTAACCGACCAGCCGCCGTAGAAGAGTTCCGTTGCGCCACTTGAACGCATCCCGCCGCCGAGAAGTAGTTAGTTAGTTTCACCAGCTCCTGTATTAGTTAGTCCGTTTGACTAACTCCGATTCCAGAAAACCTGCACGTGACGGTTGTTTGGAAAGTAAATCGCCGCAAACCTAGTGATAGCCACCGCGAGTTTAGCGCACCGTAGGTGCGAACGCACGCCGCGACCCTTCCGTAAATAGCTCTTTGTGATTAACGACACGTAAGTCTGTGGAGTAATTAAAAGCACAAACATACATACCAGCACACACACACACCCCCAGGCCGCTACGGGCAAACGCCACGAGGTAGCCGGGAGTACCAACACACACACACAACCCCAGGCCGCTACGGGCAAAAACCCCGAGGTAGCCGGGAGTAAATGCACACACACACACAACCCCCCAGGCCGCTACGGGCAAACGCCACGAGGTAGCCGGGAGTGCTCACAAACCACGCTAACATATACCTGACGACGAGAGCTAAGTAGGACTGTATAGACCTGCAGCTTTCCTCATTTACGCTCACTTACATTCTAAACACCTGAATTCACCAGCTCGCTGGAGAAGGACCGAAGTGCCTATAATCACAAACGCATTAAACGTAGAGTATCCGTCAAAGGCCTGTCATAGCCGAAAACCGTCCATCGCTGACCACGCGCTTAGTAAACGAATTTCAAGAAAGCAATCAATTAATTGTTTTCCACCAGCTTATTCCGCAAGTATAAAAACCGCCTTTAATAAATACGCGCTTTGTGTGTATACCATTAAGTAACGTCGATTGTATCTACGTGAGATTTCTTTCATTTGCATAAAAGAAATCACCACCCAGTAGATAACGTTTGAATAATATTAATTATACAACCAAACGTGTATAATCCGCCTAGTCTAAATTTAATGCAAAGATAAACCTCTGAAGAAGTCATATTTTAAGCATAATACATCGCGAAGTAGAAATTACTTCACGAAGCATACGCGCTTGTCCGTCTCCCAAAAATTACTAAAGGTAAAGAGCCGCACGCAGTTCGACCAGTACAACAGTCCTGCGTACCACACGTGAACTCGGGATATCGATTTTCACTAGTGACCTACATTCGCGCAACCCTCGTTTGGAATAACCAGTAGTTTGTTTATAAATTCTTTTCTTTTATAGACAGGGCCGTATCCAGTATAAATAATTAATTAAACATAACGTTATTAATCATTTAAATATTACGGTCATCATTGAGTGTAACTAGGGAGTATTAAAATCTATTTTACAGAAGCGATTTCGACCGGAATAAGCAGTCGCAGTGAGCGAGGGGAAGGAAGGACGCCGCCATCTCCAGTAGGACATCCAGTTATTTCAGTATTGTTACAGTTTAGGTTAGTTGTTGTTAGAATAAGTGTGAATATATTAGATGTGTAAATATAATAGGATAATATATTTTTAAACCGTTTTATTTTAATTATTTCATGTGGACAGTGTAGAGCTAAAGATTAAATATACCGACGAACCCACCCCCCCTTTAGTTAAATACAAAGACCGATTGCAGTTTAGCCGCGGCAAATATAAAAATTGTAAGAAAGGACCTTACATAGTATTTAAAAACATCGTATTTTCGTACCTTTATCTTCTCTGATGTAATTTCCTTTTGCGTTTGCGCATACTTAATAGAGATTCTACTTCCCCACGTGCACGTTTAATTTATTTCCATTATGGCTGCTTCAGAGGTAAGTATAAATCTGTTTGTTTTTAACTATACATTAAGAGATATAGCAGTGATGTATTGATGGAAATGTCAAATAAAATTTTTGTTACATCGTAATATTGATTAAAGTATTTTATACACAAAATATCGTTATAATTATTTATGAATGTTTTAAAATGATGGGATGAAAGGAAAAAAAGATAACATTTATATTTGTGGGTAGTGTTAGAATATTATAATACAGTTGTTTTTCTAATTTATTGTATAATGTCATAAAATATGTATATTGTGTTGAATGTGTGATAAAATTATGATTTTATTGCAGATAAATAATATGTACACTGGAATAACAAAGATGATAGTATACTGTGAGACAGCACACTTATGTAAAATGGTGGAGAACACAAAACATAAATATGATGAGACAATCTATACGTATGTTACATATTTAAATGGAGTATGTGATAATATTGTTAATTTATGTTTTAGGTTTTGCAAATGGTACCTACTTTATATTGTGTATTGTGAAGAGATGTGTTATTGCAAATATAGGAAAAAGGTATAAACAAAGGAAATATTTATTGCAATTGTACTAAAAATTTGTGTCGTTCCAAGTAATACTCACTCATTGAGAATATTGATAGAAAAAAATTTTACAAAATTTGAAGTTGTATATTAGGTATGTCTATTTATTAATATAAATCCATTTTTGGCATATCTGGTTTATCTGTGTATGTATTACATTTTTTTAATTGGTTTCCGAAATGTCTTGTAGGTACTTGTAAAAATTTCATCATTATTAGAGATGGAGAAAATTTGTTTTGTCCAATAAATATATCGCAGGACATGTTGAAGTCCTTTATGGTTTGTAATTAAAATTTTGTAATGAATTAATTTATTACAATTTACAATTATGTTATTTATGACATAGTTTAATTATTAATGGTTTTCATATAGAAAATTAGAATAAATTTTGTAATTGTAGTTTACGAAATTCACTTTTATAAAATAACAAAATTAAAAGTATATTAATTTCTTTTCCAAATTATGTAATTGTAGTTGTAAGTGAATGTTTGTAATATACATATTGATAGTTAAAAATATTTGTTTCAAATTTGGTATAGGCCAAAAAATTTGCAATGTACATATTAGCTGTGTGATATTTAGATTTCAATACTCGCATACAATTTTTTTACTAAAGAATGAAATAATGTAAAATAATTAAGGTATAGTATGATATAAAAAACATATTTTTTTTATAATAAATTAACTTAGCAATGCAAAAAAAAACTTCAAATTTAATAAAGTTTAAAAACGCTTAATAAGATAAATTATTTACATAATTTAACAGTTGTATGTATCATTTTATTTTCGTAATTAAAAATGTGTCATTTATATTTTTAAGTTCAAATAATTTATATTGTAAAACAAACTGTAGCATTATCTTGGAAAAATTGCAGTTATTTTTGCAATATTCTGTCATTAAGAGTAATGCTTGGAACACATTTTTAATATATAGAAAATTGTTTGCATTATGGCTATTTATTAATAAGTATATCTACTATATTCATACACTATTTGAGCAATATGTTTTTGTTGTAGGTCTTGGATGTACTAATTTGTCTGTACAAGCAATACTCTCTTTATGAGAGTATTGTTTGGAAGACATTTTTGAAAATTTGGAATTCTTCTATGACATGGCGAGTTATTAGTAGAAATCCATATTTTGAATTTCGGGTATATTTGGGCAAGATTTGTCCAACGTTGATGGTACCTAAACGTTTCGATAACACTTACAGTTATCTTCATCAGTAGTAATGTTTGTTAAAAATTGTTAAAGATGTAGTAAACAATTTTGTCAAATTTGAAAAATTTTTCAAATTTGACAAAATTGTTTACTACATGTACAAGTGGTATATAAAATATAAATTTTATTGAACAATTTTTAAATGTAAATGTTAGTTGATAATTAATAATGATCTATTGGTACATTCTTGTTTCAACTAAAAAAATTTGTTCACATTATTTAAAAAAATCTTAATTTTCATTGATCGTAAGTTTATATATATATGGTTAAAATTGGGGCTATATCCAGGCAATTAATAAATAAACGAAAAAAAATATTTTATTTAATGTAATATTAACATATTCGAACAAAAAAAAATTATAATTAGTACCTTTTCTTCTGGTTTCTCCTATAATATAGAAAATTAAACTATAATAAAATATGTTATATAATGTAGTGTACCATTTATAAAGATCCTTTTGGTGCTATAATCAAAAAATTTTAATATTTACATTTTTTAGTTATAGTTATTTACCTTATTTTCATTGCTTTTGCAAATGTTTACCTTTATGGGGGTTCCTGTCAAAATAAACTGCAGCATTTTTTTAAAAATGCTGTAGTTTATTTTACAGCCCCCATTTGGAATGGTAACTAATTTATTTATATTTCTATCCAAGCAATACTCTCTCAAAGAGAGAATTGCTTGGAAGACCTTTTTTAGGCTTTGAAATTCCTCGACGATGTCTCGAGTGATTAGCAAAAATCCACTTTTGGAATTTTGGCTACGTCCTGGAAAAAAAGTTAATTGTCCAACGTTTTTATGTTGAAGGTCCCGGTAGTGGAAGTTTCTGTGTGTTTCTCTAAAATAAGCAATAATCCGTGTAATTATTATAATAATAAAATATTATATGAAATTATTGACTTTTTTATATTTTGGTTTCTGAAATGTAAATGTATTGAATAAAATTAACATTATGTTATTGCGATATATAAAATGTAAATGTTATTGAACAATTTTTAAATGTAACTGTCAGTTTCCCTCGCCAATGTATACCCCACAAAACCTGTTATAATCATCTATTGTCTGTAATAGAATTTTGTAATTAAGAAAAAACATAATTTTACATTACTTACACACATAAAAGTTTCTTCGATATCGCTCATTTTGCCTGTAATTTATAATGTTTTATGTTAATTTGTAAATATAATGTTCTTAAAAAAAGTTTTAATGTTATTTAATTAAATAGTGCAAGAAAGATTTTTGTAGCTAAATTTTGAATATCTTGTTATAAATTATAAAATTGCGATAATAAAAAAAATTGTTTGTTGTAATTAAACGATTTATTGACAAAATGTTTATCTTAAAAAATTCTAAAACATCGTGTAAATGATAGATGATTAAATCAAATAATAAAATATATGTCCATTGTTCAAAAATTATGTATTTTAACATTATGAAAGACTAATAAATTGCAAATAAACTATATGATTAGAAAATTTCTTTCAAATGAAAACAATTTTGTTCTGTTTAGTAATCGTAACCATGGTTTCAATATTAGTACAAAAATTAATTATAGATATTTATAATTAAATGTTAATATACAGTTTGAAATTATGTAACGATTACAAAAATTGATTTGCTAAGCTGTTTTTTAATTTATGTTAAATTACAAAAAATGTATACTATAATTTATAATGTGTAAAATAATAATAAAATGTGAATAATAGAAACGTACTCACCTAAAGTATAAAATTATTTCAGGAAACAAACAATGTTTTGTTTTATAATCGTATCTATAGTTACAATAATTTTGTTTCATATACTGATTGTAATAATGTATTCAATAATAGTATACAAATTTATTTTAGGTATTTATGATCAAATTGTACAATTATGAAATCAAAGTTATCCAATAATCTCAAAAATTTATTTATTTAAATTGTTTTTAATCTAAATATAATTATATAGAAACTCATATAAAATAAAAAATAATGTTCAAAACTACTATTGGAATTATGAAAATGAAGTATTCATCTTACAAAAACATAAATTGATTTTGGATGATATTAATGTCTGTATGTAATAATTTAATTTATATTATAAATTATAAAATAATGATAAAATGAAAATAACAGAGATGCACTCATCGAAAGTAGTAAATATTTGATGTGGATAGTTTTGTTTAATAATTGTAACTTTCTAATTATAAATTAATTTTAAATATGAATAATAAAATGTTAGTAGCATTATAAAAATTATAAATATCTAATAATGGATAATATTTATTATGTTTTTGTTATAAACAAATAAGTTAAAAAGTAAATATCTAATTACAATGTTTTTTTTAATTTTATTAAATACATAAGTGATATAAATTTTTTGATGTATGTACAATATATTAAAGTAAATTATAAATATAATGTAATCTCATTAGGTATATTCAGAGTTTACGTCAGTGTTACCATACATTAGGAAACAAATTACATGGATTGTGACTTGTATTATGATAGCTAATTTTATTTAAAGTATTATTTTAGTAAAGGAGACGTCAGATTAAACGCAAATTTTTTTATGCATTTGTAACAATTCATGATAATCAGTATAATGTAATTGTTAAAATTTTGTTAAATATAAATGTACTTATTGAACAAATAATATATTGAAATAACTTAAATATGTTAATGTTGATAATAAGTGGATGTAAAATTGGTCGAGTTAGTTATTCTTATAAAATTGGAAATAAGTAAATCGTCATATGTGGAGTCTGAAATAAAACTATGTTTATCATTATTACGATATTTGGTACCTACGTTGAAAATTTATAAATGGAGTAATTTATTTAGTAAGACAAAATTTTTACTTGTGTTATTAATAATTACATATAATTAAAATTGTTTAAATAAATAATATTTTTCTATTTTGAGTTGATAACTAACTCATTACCGTACTGTTTTCAATTGTTTTCGGTTTGATAATGAGCTCTATTATCGTACTTTCGCTTTTAAGATTATAATGAAAAAAGTGAAATGTTATTTTCTTAAATACAACACAAGTACATTAAAATATAATTTTATAGACACATACTAAATGGAAAAGTATTTCTGAATGAAACAATTATTATAAATGTTAACATTGAACACGCAGTTATCTGATGTAAATTAAGTTTTATTAAAATTGAACTCTTTGTATAATTGTACTATAAACTTACTACCTCAAAATTTCCTAGATATTATACTTTAATATTTTCATAAAATGACTAAAATCATTTCCCAATATAAAAAATAGTATAAAAAACACGTTTAATTAGACGCTTTATCATTCTTGTTCATTAGAAAACTCGACGCTAAGCTGTTCGTTTTTTAAATTTGAACTCGTGTGATAATAACGTTTCTTATTAAGCTTATTTCTTAATATACTATTATTGAAGTATATTGAGGTTTATATTGTAAATTTGTTTTTTTAAGTGATTAATTATGTTCAGCTAAAGTCATTATTTGTTTAATAATGTAATAAATTCACATTTAAGTGAAATAAAAAAAATTTAAATTTCATTAATTATTACAATGGCACATTTGTTTATAATAGAAATAACATTTGTAATAGATACTTTTGTAGTAATTATTTTTGATGCTACAATTATTGTAATTTGCATATATGTTTTAAAACTTAAATTTTTATGATTATGTTACAATGAGACTTGTAAATGTGTAAAAATATTTACTTATAAGTGTATAAATTTACTTATGTATGTTTTTATTATAAATAATGTAAATGTTTTTGTTTTTTGTTTATGTAAACAAAATAGCAAATGAATTGGTATTTATTATGTAATATTAACATATTATTTTTGAAGTATTAATACTTAAAACATGTCTTGAGTAAGATTGTTTTTGAAATTATACATTTAATTTTGTAACATTCACATACCAAATGAAATTTTATTATTTAATGGTATAATTTAATTATTTTGTTGTAAAATTGAAAAATGAACAAAACAACAATTAAACATTTATGTATGTTTATATATTGTAATATGTATGATATGTTTTAACTATTTAAATTTATAATTTTAAATAAAAGATCTTATAATATATTTAATAATTTTAAGCTGTAATGAATAAAGATAAAATTTTTAATAATATATTATTTATAATAAAATAAAATTAATAGAAATAAGAATAAATTATAATATCTTAATATCTAAGTAAATTAAAGATTTGTTAAAAATATGAAATGTAACTATTTACAAAGATAATGAATTATTTTGACAATAAGAAATATTTTTGTTGTATTATATTATAATTGAGTTTATTTGAAAATATGTCTCTATTAATGTGAAAAATCCTTCCAGTTTCATTTATCAATTGACATAGTCTAAAAATTCTTCATATTCTTATTTGAAGTCGCAACTGTTGTAATAACTGTGTACCAGCGGTATAATCTTTTAGATGTAGCCACAATTTGCTATTACTAAAAACACAGAAATGTAATTGTTGTAAACGTAACAATAAAACAGTTATATATAAATATTAAATATAAAAAAGGTTGAGAGAAATTTGAAAATAAATATTGAATTGTAGAAATAATAAGAATAAATATTTATTTATATAACCAAAATTAATGTTTTTTGTAGTTTCATTAAATTTTCCTTATATATATATATATATATATATATATATATATATATATATATATATAGAATCAATTTTGTGAATATTTTACATTGTAATGATTAAACGTTGGTATTGATGTAAAAAAATATATGGTTAAACATTTTTTATTTGTTTAATTTGTTATTAATATATTATTATATGAAATGCTTTTTTTATATTTTGGTTTCTGAAATGTAAATGTATTGAATAAATTTACCATTGTGTTATTGCGATATATAAAATGTAAATTTTATTGAACAATTTTTAAATGTAACTGTCATTTGATAATTAATAATAATCTATTTGTACATTCTTGTTTCAACAAACAATTGAAGGGGCAAGTGGATGAAAGGGTTATGTGACAAAAATCACATTTTGAGTAAATTAAATTTTAGTTATACCAACTGGCAATTTTTAAGGAAGGGGTTTGTTGAACCAAATTTTTAATAGTACAAAAATACATTTTAGGTTGTCTAAAGTTGTATATAAACTTCCACTATCATTAATTTTTAATGTTTTTCAGTTTTAATGTACATAACCCTTCTTCCGTTTAATGATATGGTGGTGTTAGGTGAAATGAAAACAGTATAAGGGTTAAGTATTTTAATAATACCTATTTTTAGTACAAAATTGGAACACATTAAATATTCGAAACTGAAAATACTATATAAGAACAAATTGTTGATAAATTTGTTTGAATTAAAGTAACTAATCTTACGTTGCTATTTTGTTCGACGTCTTTTTTGATCGGAATTTTTGGATCCAATGATATCTTCATAAAAGCCTCTATGTTCTTCTAAAATAAAAGGTTCATGGATATTGGCGATCTTTTTGTCCGATATAGTTCCCGTTTTCTGATTAATTCTACTGAATTCAATATCTGGAGGCACATAGTTTGCAGAGGGTGCATTTTTAAACAGCGAAACTTTTTTAAAGGGTGTATACTCGTCGTATGATTCCTTATATAAATAGTATCCGAATTCTTCAAGGATCCATTTAACCCCATCCTAAATGGAACTTTTCACCAAGTAAATTCTTTTTTGTTTACCAGACCCAATTTGTTTGGAAGGACATCTACGTCGAAGTATGTTGTCATATCATTGACTGTTGAATTTTTGTGCAGGCAGATTTAATAATTTGCCTGTATTGATTAGCGTGAAAATGGTGCTATGTTTTTAAAACCTTTTCTATCCGACCGAAATCTCGATCAGTCAAGTACGTGTGACCAACCTCTGGAAATTTGTGGCCAACCTTGTCAAATATACCTTTCAGTATTAAAAGCTGATAAAAACATATCATCTGAAAATTTTTGTTTTGGCCAGCACAAGAGTCTGACCAAATAATAAGCTCTTTCTTTTTATTAATACCTTCGCTAGTTTGAACAAAATTCCAGAGGGAGCTGACAACTTCTGCACTTCCTCTTCCAGCTACATCTTCCGTCCACGTTTGCATTACAGATTTATGCCCTTTGGTTGTCACCACGTGAATGCCAAGATTGTAAAACCATATTTGGCGAAGGTAGAATGCCTCTAACATAGCCCCGGGGATATGTTTATAAATCTAAACGTCTCTTTTATGGTCGAGGTATTTTCTCCTAAGACGGCGTTTAGATTTATAAACATGCCCCCAGGGGCTATGTTAGAGTGTGGTTAGGTCAATACTTCAGACATCCCCGGAAGATGTCCGATTCTACCCGAATATTGACGAGCACGCTTGCGCACAAGACCAAAGGCAAGCTGCGTTCTGGCGTCTTAGGAGAAAATACCTCGACCATAAAAGAGGCGTTTAGATTTATAAACATGCCCCTAGGGGCTATGTTAGAGTGTGGTTAGGTCAATACTTCAGACATCCCCGAAGATGTCCGCTTCTACCCTAACATTGACGAGTACGCTTGCGCAAAAGACCCAAGGCTAGCTGCGTTCTCGTTTCTCGTGTGTTTCGCTCTTTAAAGTGTAACTGTCACCTAGTGAGCATTACTATAATGTATTCTCCTGTTTATGAGCCAACATCAGCGGACATTAGAGATTTTACTGACTTGTTAATAAACTATTACAACATAACCGTTCAAGATAATGATGAAAGCGATGACGTGGTTGAGCTGTGTATCTCACATCAAGATGATGGTTCACAGAGAGAAAGAAGAGCGATGAGGTAAAGGGCAAATCTCAAAATCATGATGATGATGATGAGGACGACTCACGGTTCAAGAAGAAGAAAACCGATAAAGCATGTTATTAAATAATAATGATGTATTGTTGTTTATAATAATAATAATAATAATATATTTTCAAAACGTTAAGCTTTCCTTGGTTTTGTTAATAAACGTTTTTCTAGCGGTGCTCACCGTTTGATTCATGTTTGCAAGTTTCAAGTTATTCGTTTAGCGTGTTTCGCTCTTCGTGGTGACGTGCGTGCGTGTGCGTGTCGTAATTGTGTTTGTGTGTCGTTTAGTCGTGATAGTTTGCGTGCGTGTGCGTTGCGTGTTGTGTGTGACTGTGTGCGTGTTTGCGTGTGCTGTTGTGTGTCGTTGCAGTTGCGTGTGCTGTTGCGTGTGTGCGTGTGTGCTGTGTGTGCGTGTGTGTTTGTGTGCGTGTGTGCGATTGTGTGTGTGTGCGATGTGTTGTGCGTTGTGCGTGTAGTGATGTGCGTGTGTGTGTGTGTGTGCGTATGTTGCGTGTGTCGTATGCGTGATGTGTGCGTGTGCGTGTGGGTGCGGCGTGTGTGTGTGATTGCGTGTGTGCGTGTGCGTGCGCGCGTGTGTGTGTGCTGCGTGCGTGTGTGCGCGTGTGTGTGTGCGTGCGCTGTGTGTGCGCTTAGCGTACGTCGCGTGCGAACGCGCGTAGTGAGCGTGCGTATGCGAGATGCGTACGTTCGCGCGTACGTTCGAGCGTGCGAGCGTACGTACGAGCGTGCGTACGCGCGTGCGTACGTGCGAGCTTGCGTGCGTGCGAACGTGCGAGCGTACGTGCGAGCTTGCGTGCGTGCGAACGTGTGTGCTTACGTTGGTGCGTGCGTACGTGCGAGCGTGTGAACTTGCGTGCGTGCGTACGTGTGTACGTGCCTGCGTGCGTACGTGTGTACGTGCGTGCATGCGTGTTTTTTCGTTTGATCCTCGTGCTAAAGCAGTGCTAGTCGATTGTATGTAGTTGTAGGCCCTATTGTGTTGACTAACAGCTATAATTGGAAGCGTTGCTTGCTATACCCTGACCGTGGAGTTATGTTTAATTAGCTTTTTTTTACAGATGTATTTATTTATGATAAGATCAGGCTTGCACGTAAAGTAATATAGAGGTGAAACTAACTACCTAATGTGTTTTGCTGCTACACGTATCACAGTATTGAAGATTCTGCTTATGTATTAGAAAAACGTACTACAGCCTCGAAACAGAGTGCTGATAAAAATTGAAGAAAGTTGTATGCGGCACAAGTGTTGAGATGCTTGAAATCGATCCCCCAGCCACAAGAAGAATGTGTTTTCGACTTGCATGTGTTTCTAATCAGCTACCCAGACACGCACCTCGACCGTGTGCGATTATCGTAAACACGGATCCTGCAAACAAACCAGACCAGCATTGGACCTCTATCTACATTGACGAGAATGGTAACAGGAGTTTTTGAGTTTCAAGCCTACTTGTTTCTCAAGGTTAACAATTTTCTCAAGGTAGAATGAGTATGCTGTTGTGAAATAAAATTTCGTGTATAGATAAAGCATATAGTCTACAAAGGGTAATAAATAGAAAACATTTTTTAATAACATTTTTCTTAGCATAATAAAATAGACATAAACCAATATACGTCAGCTTAAACTCAAGTGTACATTTTTTATAAAAGTTGCTCGCAAGGCTAACTTCAAGGTAAACTTCAAAATCTATGACTAGCTAACTTCAAGGCTTATTTCAAGACCAGCTTGTTTCTCATGACTAACAATCTTCTCAATGTGGAATAACCACGTTTTTGTAAAAACGTCTTATGTAATAGCATTGTCTGCCCCTTACAGATAAATTCTTTGTGTTTAAAACTGTTTCCTTGTTTTGGATGTAGATTTATAAACCTTCATGTTAATTATACTAGTATTTTTCAAATATCATTCGTATATAAGAATAATACAAAGTTTGCTTTAAACGATCTTCATCGTATACTTTAACAGTTAACCTTTTTCAGATAGTTGATCGCCCCATTGTTTTTTCTTTTAATTCGGCATGTGTGTTTTTAAAAATGATGTTATATAACATTTATTATTTAGTGTTTTTAAAAAGAAATTATTTATATTATATAATTTTAGACTATTAAATTAAACAAAGTTATATAATTACACGGTAATTAGCTAAAGTAAACATGAACAGTAATTTCTTACTACATATTGTTATGGAATTTTAAAACATTCCAACTCTTAATATGGTTTTTATAAAAACAATTTGTGTATCCGTATATGAATATTTTTCAAACCGATTTTATTTTAAGAGAAAGGTAAATGTATGTTGTAGTAAGTGCGATAAAGATGATCAGGTTATTTGTATATTTTACACTATGGGGAAACCAATAGCTGGTTTTACACAATCTAGAAAGTTTAATTACACAAGCAACACAAAAGCGGTGACCATCACGCGTAAATCAGTGCCTCGAAAACGTTCTTTAAGTACAGAGCTGGTAAGTGTGGTGTTAACCCTTTATTTATTTACAGATTTTTAATTACAGTTATAAAACACAAGCATTAAGTTTCTTTAAAAAATATTAAGGCGTACAACATTCTTAGCGGACGGATGGATATTATTTCAATGCAGGTAAACTATGTTTTTAATATGCGTTTTAGAAAACACAAACTGTTAATGTAATTAATTAACTTAATAAAAATGTTTTGTTTCATTAGGAATGTCAGTAATTTTTTATAGTTCACTGTAGATAGGTATGCAATTTACAATAAAAATAAGTGTTCTATAATTAAATTTTACTGTCATTCAAATTCCCCTACGTATGATTAATCCTAATACAACTGCTATCTCATCTCCTTATTAGAAACGTTTTCTCCAGTAGCATATGACCGTTTCAAAACAATAGGACCGATAATAATAATATCTTATTAATTATGCAATTATTGTATGCGTATGTGTGTGCTCAGCCTCCAGGGTTACAACCAAAAGGACCTTAATACCATCAGAAATAACCCTAAGACCTTGCTACAGGTCCCGCCCCAAGACTAAACACTAAGACTTATCCCTAGCTCTAGCCCCAGCACCAAGACCAAACTCTAAGACTTATCCCTAGACCAGCCCCCAGCCCTAAGCTTCAACCCTAACTACAGTTCTAAGCCAAGACCAGCCCCCACCCCAGTCCTCACGTTAGCAACCACAAAAAAGTCCTAGCTGTCAAAAGGTCCTTAATACAGACATAAGGTTTAACCCCCAAAAGAAATAATAATAAAAATAAGGGTAATACGGTCCTTCACTGAAGCGAGTAAAAAATAATTAGGGTTGACCTATAGGGTAGAAAATACGGTCTCACACGTGAGTGTGTAAAAAATAGGGGTGAAAATACACGTCCTATACGTAAGCGAGTAAAAATAATTAGGGTTGAAAAGGGCCTTCGAAAAGAAATCTCACACGAGGGTATATAAAAATTAGGGTTGAAAATGCGGTCTCACACGTGGACGTGCAAAAATAGGGGTGAAAAAACACGTCCTACACGTAAGCGTGTAAAAATAAGGGTGGAAAATCCGGTCCCCCACCTGGGCGGTCTTGTGACGTCAAAATCCAAGATGGCGGCGGAAGGGGCCTCCCTTCTACTCACAATAATTATGTAATAAATTATAGAGAATACAATGTAATGTAAAATTTTTTGTTTCCGATATTGGTCCATTGGAAAAAGTAATTTGAGTAT
This sequence comes from Vesta saturnalis, assembly GCA_036346205.1. Taxonomy (NCBI): domain Eukaryota; kingdom Metazoa; phylum Arthropoda; class Insecta; order Coleoptera; family Lampyridae; genus Vesta; species Vesta saturnalis. The sequence continues at coordinate 75,666 of JARFJB010002027.1, forward strand.
TTGAAATTTGGTAATATAAGATATTTCTTATATACAAACAATTATTCTAACTCTTGTATTTGAATGAAATACCATTAAATCGAACTGTTAGATCAGTGGTGTGATTACATTCGGAAGGTAATAGTATGATTTACGTTTCGATTCTGTAAGGTGTTTTGTGGTGATTTTCCTTATATCCATTTGACGATATGATTCTTGTATATACGTACATCATAAGCGACCATTTTGGGTGAATGGTGGTGTAGAAATTCTTCCATCATAACTGTGCTTCTTCAGATCTGATCCTGACTGCACTTGTCCCTAATTCCATCATGTAATTTATGATTGCGGCCGAAGTATATATATTTTTTTAATACAATACAAATATCGTATCCATTTTTATTTTTAGAATATTACTTTTTCGTTATTTTAAATTTGAGTGACTTAATTACCACAAAATTAGGCAACTATTTAACATATATAAAGTCAAGTAAAACAAAATTTGTTTTTGACAAAAACAATAATTAACTAAAATAAAATTATGTACTTTATGAATTATAGTTAAAATAATTATCGCTAAAGGCATTAATATATCAGATTAATCAGCAATAACTATTTCGAAAATAAAATTATTAACGTGTTTAACTGTCCATAAAGGAAACCAAATAAATAAATTGATTTGGTTTACTTTCGGTATGCGATTGGTCTATTTGCAGGAGACACGAAGATAGGGGGACAGCGCATACCTTTGGCCGTATTAATTACGGCCTATACAATAAACATATCTTTATAAACATATTTATAAATGATTTAACAATATTTAATATATTATTTTTATAAAAATATTGTACTAACTTTAAAAAATTTAAGAAATATATTGACATGCTTATAAAAACTATTGTATATCTTCGTCATGATTACGACGTACACTGTCAAAAATCAACGACAGCGAGATGGCTTAATCAATCTGAGGGAACATCAGAAATTGATTAATACGGCTCTTTTGGTTGGCAAATTGGGCATTTTTATAAAATTTGCGTTATACATTATAGTGTAATATTGAGTACTTTATATTTTGCCAACACTTATCACTTTATATATATGCGAGAACATGTCATATATATAAAAGGCGGCGCATACCTTTAGTACCATTTAGCGAGAATATGTATTGTATGTCATTTGGTCCGTGTAATTTGGCAGAAGTATGCCTTTTTTATCCTGCCCGTACATTTATTTTATTATCCATCATCACATCAATGTTCGTATCATACGGCTAATTCTAATGTCATCGTAATACACTTACATTAAATTTTTACGTTGTACATTCACCTAAAATATAGTAAGAATTTTTTATTAAAAAAAAACTGCTAAACATTTTTAATGCTATGCATAGTGTCTTTATTGATAATCAACGATCAATTAAAAATGCTTCTTGCCACGATAATTTTAATCTTATTTGTTGTATCTCGATTTTTGAGAAATATTTTGACGGACGATGCCGTTCTCACTCTACTCATAGCCACGTATAGTTGGCCGTGGCTGAAAAGTGGTGTGTTCATAAGTAATGCCACCTTAGAAACTGTCTGCCCTTGCGATTTATTAATCGTCATAGCGTAGGCCAGATCGACTGGAAATTGTGTTCGCTGAAAATGCAAACCACTACCATCCGGTAGTTTATCTTCGTATACGAACGGAAGCATCGATAAAACGCATGTTCTACCTTTGTAAGGGCCGATCGCAATTTTGCAGTGTATCAAATTTTGACCCAGTTCGGTAATACGTAATCGGGTTCCGTTAGATAGTCGTTGCCTCACGCCTATGTTCTTTAGTAGAACTACCATTGCGTTTTTTTTAAGAGTTAATTTGTGAGGAGGAAAGCCCGATGGAATTTCTTCGTTAAGAAATGCTACGTCGTGCACTGCTGCGTGTACGTCCAGTACGGGATTATTGACTAGCGATCTATCCGCCGAAAGATATTCTTTCTGCACGCCGGGAAGTAGATTTAATATTTTGTCATTGAGTTGCCTACCTTCGCTTCTTTTTGCGCTTAATATAAGTTTGTTTGCGATATCGTTATCATTTAAAAGCGCTTCGGCGTCTTGAAATACGAATCTTAAGATTTCGTCTTCGCTGTTTAATAACATTTCGGGAGGAATAACAAATTCTCCCGAGTTGTCGGTGTCTTTGCCAATTCTTTCTAGCATATCTCATGTTTCTCGTTAGAGTTATTTCGTGAAATAGCGGAAATAATTCTGAATTCTTAATAGAGGCCATGACTTGATCTGTGAGTATACCGTGAGATATGACCGGTAACATTTGTCTCCAATCGCCTCCGATTAAAACTACTTTGCCGCCGAAAGTAAATTTAGATGTATCATTAAAGGCGGCATGCTTGCACGCATCGTTGACCATATTTAGGTAGGTCCTGTGCAGCATGCTTATTTCGTCAATTATGAGTAATTGCGATTTTCTTATTCTTTGTGCCACCACGTGATTCCAAGCTATAGGTGGCACCGTATTCGCGTTCGTTAGGTCAAGCGGCAATCGAAACGCACTATGTACGGTTGTTCCTCTAGGCAATAACTGTACCGCCGCTCTTGTAGAAGCCGTAAGCATCGCGAATTTTTTGTATTTGACGAAAATGTCTATGATCGTCTTGTACACGAACGTTTTGGCACCGTTCATAAAAATTAATCTCGGGGCGAAGGTGTCCATTGTGTTCAATGGCGATGCTTCTGTCGCATTAATTACGGCGTCTACAATCGACTTTTGTTCTTCGTTAAGTCGTAGATACGTCGGTAAGTGGACGTAATTATTTATGTGCTCGTCTTCAATATCCTCGTCTATAGGTTGAGACGGCAAAACTAACGTCGGATCTAAATCGATTTCGCCATCGAAGGCGTTGTCTTGGCCGAAAAAGAACTCACGTTCGTCGTCGCATATTGTTTCGTAATTTTCAGGCATAGGAATGCTGAAGTCTGCGTTAGTTTTCCAGTGATGGCCGAGTAATCGATTTAGTAGACATCAAGCGACGTTTATTCTTCTAGATTTTTCACGTGCGTCGGTTTCACGCAAATTTCTCGTGTCGTACATAAACGACAAAAATTCGTTCCATAGCGCCAACGGGTCCGAAACGTGACCCAATAGAATAATTTGTGCGAATAAATTTCTCATCATTCTGGGAGTGCCGACGTTACACGCTTCGAAAAGGGTTCTGCGCCATATTTCGATGTCATCTAAGAGACCCATTACTTTTGCACATTCTACAAATGTTTCGCACGGTGTCGTTCTGTTTGGCGGTGTTCGTAGATCTTCCCATCCCAAAGGACCCTTTTTGCACAATAATAATTGACATATTGCGAATCTTTCTATCTGATTCGGTGGAACGGGTTATAAACGACCTACTATTTTGTGTTGTCTTTTTCTTTTTAACCAACGGTTAAATTTTCTATCGAACCAATATGTTTCGGGTACTTGTGGAAATGTTCGATTTCTCAAGTCACATTGTCCTCGATTGAACTCTTCGAGACACTGTACCATGAACATTTCTAGTTGCGATAGTTTCGTGTCACCTTGGAATACTGCAGCGGCGATCATTTCTTCATTGCCGCGTCTAAAATATAAAGGTCCCTCGCCTGGTAAATGTACGTTTAGACGGTATACGGTGTGCGACGTTCTAATTATTCTCCAAGAATATAATCTCGTGTATGCCTCAGTTGCGGATCGATAGTAACCTTTCATTAGACCTTTAGATTCGTCGTAATCAACTACGTCGCTTTTTTTTGTGCTATTTGTACGTATGCGAAGTTTCCCCTTTGTAAAATGATATTTAACGGCATATTTGCACGCTTGATTACCGTAACAATATTCTATGTTACAATGTGCTCCCAGAGCTATTAAATAAGATGGATTATAAGAAACTACGGATGCGTTTGTTATTACTGTGCCGTTTGTTGTACGATGTGAAGATCCGCCGTCATCGGGAGACCTTCGTCTATATTCGGCGGGTCTATCTTCGTATATTATTGTTTCCTTAGAAAATTTCTTTGGAAATCCTTTGGAACATTTTCCTTTGTCATTTAAACAATAAGTATTGCAAGTATGAATTTGAAATTGTAGTACCATTTCACGCAACTTTCTTTCGTATTCTGCTTTTTCACTTTTATCCTGCGCCGCAGGGAGCGGTGGAATTTCTGCGCAAATGTATTCGTCTACGAATTCGGGTGTATTAGGGCAATCTACCGTTATCAGGCGATGTGTATGTGGCCCACCTCTTTTTTGAAATTCTAAACTTTCGACGAACGCCTTGACTTTACCAAAAATGTGTTGGTTTTCTATCATTTCCCGTATTTTATTGATTTTTAACGAAAACACTCTATTTATTACTTCAGGGCGATCTGTTACGTTTTGACCTTTCATCATGTTATTTTTTACTTCTGTCCAGGCTGGATTGCTCGTCGTCGTAATCATAAAGGTAGGTCTGCCTATGCGTTGAAAAATGGCCATTGCATCGTGAAAATATTGTTGGTACCATGCCGGAGAACCTACAACGTTATTCGAAAGACGTAATACTTTTCCCAATTTCTTTCTCTGATCAATTTGTTGTAGTCTATTTTCCAATGCCTGGCGTACTTCTTTCGACGTAGTACAAAATGTATCGTAATTTTTTCTTCTGAATTCGTACAGTTGTTGATCGACCTTGATACTTTGATCAAGTATATATTCTTGTACGATACTACCGTATGGATACAGAAAATGTGTAGAACCCAACGGATCGTCACAAATTGCTAGATGGTATCTATAAAATTCTCGTATCGTAACGTGATTTCTCGGAACGCCTTCGTTTATTTCATCGTTATTCTAAGTGTCCGGTCTGTCGACATTTTCTATTGACTGTTCGTCGACGTTTTCTTGTGGTACATTTTGACGTCTAGATCGTCTGTTTAGTAAATTTTTTTCTATTCCGGGATGATAACCATAATCTCCGTTTGCTAAATTCAAAACATAATGGCTACAATCGTTAAGTCTATCAAAAATGGGTAGCAATTTTGTTTCACCATCGTTCTTTTTTAACCACGTTCCATGACGGTAAACTGGTTCGTCCTTTTCGTTCGAAACGTAAAAAGCGCACATTTCGTTAATTTGTGGTAAATTAACTGCGTGTGGATGCAATCCCGTATCAACCATTTCGTTTGGAACGCTTTTCGGATTTACCAATACTAAAGTTACGTGCTGAACGTCTTGTAAACCTTGTTGTCTGGCTTCGTTTAGTTTATCCATATATAATCTGTGCATTATTTGAAACGATTCACAAACTGGATGGCATATTTGAAGAACTTGGAATAATTTATCCAATATTTCACGTTTGATGCCGAATTTTGTATATAATGGATCTTGCGCAATCGATTCATGCATCATCAACGGATCTAACATGTACAGTTGACCGTGTATCGGTGTCTTACCGTCGGTGGCAAATAACGGACTAATATTTCTTTTGATTTCCCCGTTAATGAGCATAACTGGAGGACCTTGTCCCGGTGCTTTTTTTCGTCCTGCTTCGACACTGCCAAATCTCAATAACATGTTGTAAATTCGAAAATATTGTAAGAAATGTTTGCCGTGTTGGGGATCGTTTATCAAATTTCTAATATCTTCCGGAACAGATTGAATTTGTGGTAATATGATAGTTCCGTTATTACACCACATAGTGTTGGTTTCATCTTTGAACAAAAGTGCCTTGCAGTGTTGACACGTTTTTTCGCCAATTTTTCCACAATCCAAATATTGTACGTCATGATTGGCGATTTTAGCAAAACATCCGTAAATGCCGTGATCCTTTTTGCAATGTTTTAAAGGCTTCAATTGTGGTTTTGTTGTTTTACGGTAGCGAACCGGTGTTCTTCCAGATCAGGTTGATCTTCTACTATCATTCGAAGAAATGGATGCCATGCTAACATCCGAGTCGTAATCTTCGCTAATATTTAAATTTTGAATATCGGTAATATCTATGTTTTCGACATGTTCTGAAACTTCGTAGAATAGATTGTCTGATCTAGGTTCGTAGATAGGAACAATATTACGACATAAAGAATATAATAATTGCGAAATTCTTTGACGTTCTGTGGCTATATCAAACTCTGCCAAAAGCATTCTTTTATTGTTCATCAAGTATGTTTCTAGGTATACGCAGACAAAATACCCACAGTTATAAGCATCAAGTTGTGTATTGTACGTATTTCGGTTTGCAATTTCTATATTTATATCTTCATCAGAAGCAAATGATAAATCGTATTGACGAATTTCTCTTTTAATACCAGGTACGTAACGTGGGTAGTTTGTAATATATCCTATTTCTGGTTTTGGATCGTAAAGTAATGTTCTTCCCGCCTTTTCATGTATGACTAATGCAAAATGTCCAGGAAAGTATATAGGAATAAATATGACTTCAAAATTTTGAGGATCGTCCCATTTTCCTTGAGTTGGAATGGCTTGTTGTTCACGGTAAATAGCTATGGTATAATGAACGCTTATAATGAAAGATTTGGTTTTATTATACGCCACGTACGCTACATACATCAAATAACCGAAAATAGATTCTACGTCTAATTCTGATTGTATATCGTGATAAGTTTCCATGAAAATATATGAACAATTTTGATAAAATTCTTCCCCGATGTACGGTTGAATTATATCTTGAACCTGAAACGGTATGCATAAGGGGCGTTCATCGTTTCTGTTTGAAGATATTTGTATATTTTCGAATAATATATCGTCATTACTATTAAAATGAACTTGTCCTTCATTAATAACTTCTTCCTGAAATAAATTATCATTAGCTATTGAATAATTAATTGGTGGAGGCATAAGTAATTGAGAATCTGTACTGGTATTTTTTTTTCTTAAATAATTTTGAACGTTTTCAATTCTTTTTTTTTGTTATGTGGACCGTTTGATGAGGAGCATGTGATTATTTGATTTTGTTCAATTAATGCCTCATTGTCTTCCGTTTTATTTTGTTTAGCCTTTTGTTTTATCGATATAGCTACAACGCCTCTTACAACTTTTTCTTTTGAAGGCCTTCCTTTTGTTACATGAACGGAAGAATTAATTAAATTAACCTGAAAAACAAACGAAATCTATGAGGAAAACAATGTGAACATTTGAATATTATTTTGTAGTTTATAATTAAATTTTCGAAAATAATTAAGATACGTATTTATTTCCTACATATTAGACATATAAGTCTGAATAAAAATTACAAATATATATTTCTTAAGACTATAAGAAAAAATTACACACGTTATCTAGCATTAATAATGATATACGAGGTTAGATATTAATTCTTTATTATTCTCTTTTAAAATATACTCAAATTTAAATAAAAATGCTTTAAATGAATAAAACATTGTGGTTTTTAAAAGAAATTAAAATGTGTTTATTTTGAGGATAAATGAATAAAGTAAAATGAAATCACATAAAAAATTTTGACAATAATAAATGAATGAAATAAAACAACAATTTTAATTGAACAACAAAGCCCCCTGTCAACGGTAAAATGATTGGGACAAGATATTATGTAATAAATTGTAATAAGAAATGTGTTACCATGTAAAATAGAATTGCTCCAATGTAATGGGAGATTCCATTACAAAATAATTAGAAAATATGGGCAGTAGGATAAATGCGTATTGATATTATGACCAGAGTACTAAAGTGTATTTAATTTTTTTTAACTGGTTTTAATTGATATATTTGAAAATATATAAAATGAATAATACTTTTCACGAAATCAGTATTTTAATTGAAAAGTAATCAAAGTGTGTTTCATTTGTAGACAAACATTACCACAATAAAAAAAGGATTTTTGTAACTACATTTTTTAAGATCACTAGAATTGAAATGTAAAAAAAAGCGTATGTCTTCATAATGCTTACTACTGTAAGCATTACAATAATGCTTACAATAATAAGGAACAAAATATTTAGTAAGCTTAAATAGTGGTGGCGAAGTTAAATATCTACGTAGTTAACTTTTATGAACGATCCGACAATTTTAGGATAATAATTGTACACACTATCAATATGCTACAATAAGAAAATGCATTATTGCCAATGATAACTTCAAAAATTTTTTTCTGTGAATGAAATGCCAATGACCTGCCGAGCTCAGAATAAATTGTCATTAACATGGTACGGTCAGAAAGCTAGTACTAAAGTGTAACACAGAGTAAGTGAAGACTTAGAAAAATTAATTTAGTGTTTTACTACTTCTGAATTACATGAAAGTAACCAAAAATCTAATGGAATAACTTGAGGAAATAGAAATATTCATTTCTGCAAACTAATATTATTATCATGAGTTTATAATACATATTACGCAATTTAAAAAATTTATATTTATAATTTCATTATGTAAAAACACTGTATTCATTGTATAAAAATAATTGTAAAAGATTTCCCTAAATTTTGTTGAACAATTAGTACCTTCTTAATTTAAATGTTTGAAAGCTGTATGTTAAAGAATGTTCACATATTTGTATATAAATTATCTCTGCTAACAAACAAATTTTTTAAAATGCAACATGCAAAAATAATTTCTTATACTTTTATCAGTCTTAAGGAAAACGATGCATAATAAAATATGAAATATGTTTAACAATTTTCTTTTGATGTTTGATAGTTACAAATTAACTTTTCATTATGTAGGTCTCAAATACAATAAAGTTTCACTAATGTATGTGATAGAATAAAAGCATTATCCATAACGAACACATGGAAATATTACGAGTATATTATCAATAGGTACCTAGATATTCGTATTCTGAGAATTAAAATAATAATAAATATATTTCTTTTCGTAATAGAGATTGATGATATACAGTAATATTATTTACACATGTATTTACTTAAATATCGACATAAACAAATTGTTAAGCAGCATTGACAAATGTTAATAGGATAATGCTATAAATTTTTTTATAATTATAATAAAATTAATCTTCACTTTTTGGAGAAATAAATTATGTTTTTAACATCTCAAACTCCCAGTCCAATGCGAAACTCTAAATTATTTCACATTTCTCAAGGAATTATCTTATACTCTTCAGTGGTCATTGGTATTTAAAAAATAATTTCAATTGTTAGCGTAATAAAATATAATGCAATTTTATGTATGTTTTGAAATATTTAATTAAGAATTTGTATATTGGTGGCACTATTAAACATACTGTAGATTCATGAATTATTACTGATCGATATCAATTTTATGTTGCCAAATACCTCAATTTAATTGTTAACCTACATATAAGATACATAGTTATGTGAAGTAGATATTGTTTACTTATTTCCTATTAGAATCATGCTGCTAAATATTAGTTTATGCTGCATTAAGTAATTTATCAAAATGTGGCATACATTAAAAAGTATCTATTGCTATAATTCAAGTATATCTGTATTTAACTCATTACTAAGTAGTGATAATATTCATTGTCTCTTATATGTGGTTTTTGTAACTACTACTTTAACCACAATCTACGACTAAATATTTCTCTTTTTCATTTTAATATGAGACATTCCATTAGTAACATTATATAAAAAAATAAATCGTTATAATTATATTTTCTTAATAATTAAGATTAGTGTATAGAAAAATATGATGAAGGCAAATATAAATATTAGAATTTATGAAAAAATAAATTAGATTTAGTAATATCATAAATGGATATATTTTAACATACATGATGAATTTGAAATATACATACATCATTCACCCGTTCTGTTTCAATAGGTGTGGGTGCATTTTCTCGGGTGATTCCTACAAAACAATGATACTATTAGTATGAAAGAATTGTTAAATATTTATAAATAAAAATAAATTGGAAATTAAATATTAATAAAAAAATTTACATACGTTAGTATGTCAAAGAATTAAAATATATACGAATATTTTATTATCATATGTGTATATGTATATCAGTTATTCAGTGTAAACGATGTGTATTTTATACGATACAATATGTAATTATATAAAAATAAAATTAATTCTTTGTAAAATGAGCTTTTAGTTTTGTGTATGCATGTCTGCTAAATCCTTGAAAAAATATTTCAAAAAGAGTAACACTTTACTAAAATCATTTTTAGTTTTATAATATGTGTACAATAATGTAGATCACATTTGATTAAATGCGTTTACAATTTAAAAGTAAAAATTGTTGTATATGTTACGATATTTACATAGTTTTAAATTATTAGTATCAATCTATAGTAAATTAGATTAAATGAAAGAAATGTCGAATGTATTATGTGAAAAATGTAAAATGAGTAACCAAGTTTAAAAATGGCCATTAAATGATTTAATTTCGAACAGTATAATATAGTTTTAATTATATATAACAATTTAAAAATAAGTATTGAAATAATGCAAATACACTTTGAAATAATTTTCAATAATAAATAACGATCACTAATGATATAATTTAATTAAAGCACCTATTTATTACAAACTGATACATGATGATCAAACACTACGTCATTAGATACAAAAACATTATGGTGTACATGTTTAGTGTGTATAACAGAGTAATGTTAGTGTGAAATGATTTCGTAGATATAAAAAGGTGTATTGTAAAACTAAATAATAGTTTTATTGTTATGTTTAAAGCTATTTAATAAATATAAATGTAAATTAACTTACCCTCTACGTTATGATCCACATTCAAAATAATTGAAGTATCGTTATTGATTTTATCCCTATTCGTACTTAATCCTATATTAACATTTAATGTAAAAAATTTAAGCAACGTACCTTTAACCTGCTCCTCCTTTTTCAATTTACTTTTTAATGCAGCACCTCTTAATTTTTTAACCATTTTAATAATTTAAGATATCAAAATTTCAATTAATAAACAGTGATAAATTTTTTTGTCGCAAAACAGAAAAAACAAAATACTTGTTTACAACTTATTTGTATAATACTATATAGAGGGCGCAGACGCTAATCATTGTTTTAAGTATAGTTTACACACCGTTATTAAGATGAATATACGTAACATGCAATGTTTTCAAAAAAAATTAATAAATATATAAATTTTTCATCAGAAAGACTGCTTCAGTTTTAATTTGTGTAAATATTTGCAATTAAATGTACTTCAAAAAATTAATAATTTGTAACCCATAATTATATTGATAGTGGCTAATATAGCAGTGACGTAAATGTATGATTAATAGTAGATGATTTATAACTGTACATATACTAATTATTAAAACGAATCTACTAATACTACTATTATTATACATAAATATTTACAGTTGAACAATTAAATGATCGTTATAAATTGTAAAAGCTATTTACACTTAAATAATAAATCTTACAAATAATTAATACACAAAAAGCGTTTCAATGAATACGAAGTAAAAAAAGCAAAAAAATATAATTGAAAATTGTCTTCCATATATTCTATATTTAAATTAAAAAATTTAAATTTAAAAATTATAGTTTGCTGCAGTTTACCTAATTTGTACATAAAAATATTAAGATTAATTTTATTCCTTTTAATTGAAGAAAATTGAATTAACATAAAATGTTAATGTAATTAATTTAATTAATATATAAATTAGTAATGTAATAAATACGAATGAAATTGTCTATTTAAAAAATTAGTTTTAGATACGTGAGAATAAAAAAATCCGAATAAAAGTATGGTAAATAAAAAAAAATTTATCATTCTTTGTTTGATCATATATAAGTTTATTAATGTTTTGAAATATACAAAGTAAAAGTAACCTCGTTTAAAATTGCAATATATGAAATACATTAACTAATTGAACTATAGAAAGAGTAATAAACTTTAAATATTGCCAAAGTATAATTTTGAAAGAATTCAAGTTTTTGGAATGCAATATTATCAAAATTTTCTGTATACATCAAAGTAAAAATTGTAGTAATAAATATTATTAAACTAATAATTGTCATTGAAGGTTTTAAATGTTGCCAAATTACACATTTGGAAGTATTCAACTTTGTGACATGCAGTGTTACCAAAATGATAGTTATCCAAGTAATATCTTGAACATTCAGTAATAAACTGCATTAACCTTAATGTTTGACTTTAAATATTGTCACTTAGACTTTTAAATGTTGCCAAATTACATCTTTGGATGTGTTTACGTTTTTGAATTGCAGTGTTACCAAAACATATATTTTTTTTAAGTACAGTCCAATACGTAACACTATTAATTTGAACGGTTGACCCTCAAAATATCATTCACATCTTTAAGAATAACCAACTTAAATGTTTTAATATAGTAAGTTACTATAAATTTTTTTGACATACAAACTAATATGTATAAAAGTATGAGGTACAATTCGTAAATAAGCAATTACGATAAGTACATAAAATTTTCCAATTTATATTTTGAAAATACTCAATTATTTGATATATTTTAAGAAATTGTGCATGAATTCAAATTAAAGTAATATTTATGAAAGTAAGAAATTACGATTAAAATATTAATAAAAACAGAACAATCCAAGGTCTGAATGTTTATGATTAAATACAAAATATGCAAGAATAACTTTAATTTATTAATCGAAATAAATTAACGTTTTTTTTTAGGAATTAGTAATATGCTTAATTTACAATAGGTACATGAAACTTGAAATTCATTGGAAAAATGTATACCAAACAAAGCATAAAGATTTGTCGAACAAAGTTTAAATTCTTTTTGATATAATTAAAGCTTGTTCAACATTTATATTGTTTGATAGTAAATAAGAATGATTAAAATATTGAATATGAGGAAGATATAAGGTTGCAATAATTTTCATTTTAAACAATATAATAAAAATTTAAAAAGTGTTTATTTTACTTATAGAATGTATTATGAAGGTTTTCTTTAGTAAAAGACAGTTCAATCACCAAAAAATTAAAATTATACTTTTGTATGCATTAGGATAGCATTTACATAGATTTATAGAAACATAATTAAATTGATTGAATCATAAATAATATTATGTAGGAAGTCGAGTATAATTTTAATACAATCATTTTAAACCATATGCGTTAATTAGAAATAATACTTTATATGGTAGATTTGAGAGATATTAATACAGTACATACAGTTAATTATTAACACACTTAAAATAAATTTAAATTTACTTTATGCTAACTTACTTACCATTGGTTGTAATTCTTTGATACCGATTCATATAATGAATGAAAATGTTTTAACCATATCCTTAAGATGCATAATATACCCATAGAAAAACATTTTTTGAATAATAAGTAATTTAAGATGTGTACATAAAACACAAACTTTGTGTTTATTTTCAATTAACTGTAATTTATTAATCTTTCTGTTTGATACATATCGAGAGAATAAAAAAAATACCACTTCAAAGATTCTATTAATGTTATCACACATATAAAATAATGTTGATATGTATAGAATAAATATATCTGTGTAGAATAGTAAAGAATTTACTTAATGTTAAAGGTGTCCCAAAAATATAACATGAGTATGAATCAAGTGTTTCCTATCACATTTAGGTTTGAAAAATTAATATATACATAGTATATAGATGTAATTATTAATAAACCTAAAAGAAAGATTAAGATGCTTAACAGAATGTACCTACCTTTGGTTGATTTAATTTAACTTTGTAATGTGACATAAAGATCTATTAAGGACCACGTTTGTATTTATAATATACAAAATTCCAGATGTATACCATATTCGTAAGAAAAAAAATGATGTGTACATGGAACCCAAACTTATTATTATTGTAAAATAACTGTAATTGAATAATTAACCTTCTTGTTTTATACACATTGCCTGTTAACATATCACTTTTATTTTATTACATACATAGGAATAGAACCAATGTTCCGATACACAATAATTTAAAAACTTCCACCGAAACATTTACACTTCTTAATATTGTAGCTGTCTTATGATTTTATTCAACGATACATAATTGGATATTTATATACATATCAAAACTTCAAACATCTTAGTTTTAAAGTTATATTGAGTAGTCGACAATATTATACTCCATTTTACAATTGTATAATTCTCTAAATAAATAAGCTAAAAAAGAAGGTAATGTGTATTACTATTAAATGGAAAAATTGGCAGGTACTTACCAATTGTTATGTATAATTACGTTACTAAAAATTACTATCATTTAGGTACATATTTTGAGACCATAATTTCTTTCATCGAAATAGTTACAAATGTACTGAATGTTAAAGCTGTCACTATTTTAGTGAATATAAATAGGTATTACTACTTAAAACAATCATGTTTTTTAATTGTAATAATTCATTCGATTAATACTTATATTTAATTTGACATATTTTTACAGGTCTTCAAATAATCTAAAAATAAACATGAATTAAAATTAGTGTCAAGAATACATAATAATGTATGATGCGTTTTTACAATGTTGTAGAAGCTTCGATAAACTATAAATACATATAACTCTTTATTACATTTTGAAGTCATTTGTGTTGTGTTAATCAATTATAATAAAAGTCACATTCACAATGAAACATGAGTTTATTTTAGTATTTTCAGTAGTGCAAATGTAATTATTGTAGTCCCAATGAATTAAGATCGTATTATTAGAACTACACGATATGACAAATTTTAATTATATTTCTGTTTAAATGAATAATCAAAACGAATAAGTATTTTAATGTTGCAGTGGCATTTTAATTTAATTGAAATAATGCTTATATAGATTTGTTAATCAAAAACAGTACATATTTATATTAAAGATTGTGTTCGATTAGGTCTAACGATTATTTTAAATTTTGGGATTATTACAGAAATGCCAACATAAAATTTTTTGTATAAAAAAATTAATTTACATTTTTTATTAAAAAATATTTAAACTATTTCAAATTAAAAATAATATGTAAAAACCTATTTTAAGTTAAATTGTTTATATAGAGAAATATTATCTTGCTACTTTACATTGAACTATAATATATAACGAATGTAAATTATAAAAACGTACTAAATTAGTAAATGTTCAATAAATTTGGTGAGCAAATTATTATATACTATATTTAAAATGTATATAATGACAAGATATAAATTTCTACTTAATTTGAGTGTAAAAAATTATACATTGTGGGCCATTGCGAGGAGGATGCGGCCGGATGGATCAAATTTGTTTAAAATCCAAAATGATTGTAAATGGTCTAAAAATGAATTTAAGAGTACTTTGGAGCGATTTGGAGGTGGTCATGTTTTTGGCTCATTATATAGCCCGGTTTTGACTTAGGAGCGGGATCAAACTTTTGTTGTATTCTAGGCTTTCAGTAGAACGTATTTAAGTCAAGTTAGAACTTTTACTCCATTCCAGGTTCGAGATTTGGGTCGAAAAAGTCGACATACGTTTTTTGATGGATTTCTTATCTAGGTGCCCTAAGGAACTTATATTTCAAATTTCATAGTCCGGATGCGCGAAATGAGGAAGATGACTCTATATCTCGGAAAGTGGAGGGGATACAAAAAAGTTGAAAATCCGTGTTTAGCGTTTAGTCCCGGTCTAGGTTGGTGCAAAGTTTCGAAAAAATCGGCCGGTAAATAACGGAGTTATTGCGAGATGCGCGAAGTCGACTTTCCTCACTAACGATGCGCGTGGACTTGAAAAAAAAATCATTCTATTTCATTTGCGAAATCACTCTTTGTCGCCTACATGTTTACGAAACGCGCCCTCAGTAAAAGTCACACCAGAGTCACAAAACGTTTCTGTAGAAAAATAAATAATCCTGAAGGCGGTGATAGTGACCGAGAAAAAACGTACTATCTTAAAACAACGTGCACGTGACAAATTATACGACTACTCGATTCGAAATGCACGATATGCCGCAAAAAAACCGTAACGGTCGTAAAACTTCTACTCGAAGACGGTCTCCGATCTTGTTTTGATTATCGGGGATGAATAGAGCGCGATGAGGTCGGTGGTCAATCGACTTCGACCGGACCTCTATTTACTAAGATTCGCGAAATACGAGCGTTTATTTAAAAGATTATCCAAATTTGTGCCTTTTTTTCCTAATAGTAACGCACAAATTGTCCAGAGGACGATCACGATCGTCGGAACGAAACGTCTCATGCAATTCCAATCGATCATGCGCACCGAACCGAGGTCGCTTACAAAAAATCGCCAAATTTCCACGAAAAGTAATGAATATATCGCAGATTTTTGCTTTCCTGACACGAGCAAGGGTTGGAGGGGGGACAATACTTAGGCACTTTAACCGCTTCCCCCACTCCTCTCGTGACATGCACCCGACCATGGCCGCTAACCTGAGATGCGCAAAGAAAATACGGGACGAACGCAAAAAACCCGAACCATCTAAGTCTTTATTCGGCCGAGCCAAACGAAATTTACGAAAAACAACCTTTTTTCGATTCCCCCCGCCCCAAAGAAAATTTGAGAGTACACACCATACGGGTAGGGTACGTCACGACGAACCCCTTCCGTACAGAAACTTTTATCAAAAGTTAGGGTCACGTTTTAGAGAAAATTAAAAAAAAAAAGAAAACCCCACTCCCCATCACGTGTATGGGTGCCTTAACCCGAAAGAGAAGGTAACGTCGCGACGCTCTCGACCCTCCTCTCTCTTTAGGCACCGGTACCGTACTCACGAATCGTACGACGCGCCCTCGGCGAATTTTTCTTTGTACCCCTCGCAAAATAAAAAACGGCAGTCCGAAAAGGCGCGACGCCGCGGAAAAAAATTAATTTTTCAGACATACCGAATCCGTCACGTAAACACTCGGCGCTAACGACGGGCGTCCGTAACACGTTATCGAAATCGAGAGATGACGTTTCGAAATTTTTTTCGGAACCGCTCGCAAAATCGAATTAAAAGGGGAAAATCGAAAGGGCGGCCAAGAAAAAATTTTCCCAGATATACGGCACCCGTCACATAAAATCTCGCAGCGAACTACGGCCGTCTGCAAAATTTCATCGAAATCTGAGGGCCAGTTTTGAATTATTCACTTTTTTGAGTAGTTACCTTGTTGCTTTATATTATATATAAAAAAGTTTGTATTTCAGTTTTTGATATTAAATAATAAAATACCTATAAATAATGTCCTTACCTTAATGTGAGCGCAAGTCTTTCTTCTGGCGAAATACGAAAATTTGATTGCTTATAGACATTTGCATCGATTCCATTAAATATGTAGGAGAATGTTTCTGGTAACATTCTGAAATATTCTGCAAACTTATTTGGTTGATTCAATAATTCTTGAAATAACGTGTGATATTCCCCATTCGTTTCTCTTGAAGTAAAAACCTTATTCGTACATTTACTTCTTCCACTCAAAAGTAATATTCTTAATAACAAA
The DNA here is from genome assembly GCA_036346205.1 of Vesta saturnalis. Classification (NCBI taxonomy): domain Eukaryota; kingdom Metazoa; phylum Arthropoda; class Insecta; order Coleoptera; family Lampyridae; genus Vesta; species Vesta saturnalis. Next base: position 93,017 of record JARFJB010002027.1, read on the forward strand.
GGACTTTCGAGAAAGTAATCATCAACATCCATTTTGTGAACTGACGAAACGACTACTGACCTTCGTCAGTATCCGCATTCACTGTAACCACATGTTTCAGAAGAAAAGTTCTGACGAATTCGTCAGAATTATTATTCGTCCGAATACGCATCTACTATAACCGTAGCCTTCTGCACGCCTGCTGCGATCAGTATTCCAAAAAAAGCATCCAGCTCATCCTCGGTAAATGGATGGAATACTTTTGATGGCGGCCTATCTCCAACTGGAGCTTTTTCTAATATCTTTTTGTTATAGTCTTCAACAACCTGTCTTCCTTTTCGATTAGTCTCTCTTAAAATTATAGAACATATTTCATCACTAATAAATGATCTGAACAACTATTTTGGAGTGAGGGAAGAAGTAAATGTAGGAGCTCCAAATCTACCTCTTAAAATATTTCGCCGCAGTATTTGTGATATTCGTTGGGGAGTATCACTCCATTCTGAACCATCTTTGCATTTTGTAGTTACAGGAACGTCTGTAGGCTATATTAATTCTTCAATGTCGCTTTCATTGTAATCGCTTTCTGCTTCAACTACCAAGTCCATTTCAACATCAGATGCTTACAAGTCTTGGTCGTCAGGATTAGGAACGTATTCGTCTTCATCAGATGGCTCAAAGGGCTCTTCGGGATCTTTATCTGACATATACGCTAGTTGCCTAAGCTCTTCTGATGTCAGCCTGAAATATCAATTTGTTATCTAATATATAAAATTCTCGTGTCGCGGTGTTTGTTACCAAACTCCTCCGAAACGGCTCGACCGATTTTTAAGAAATTTTGTGTGCATATCGGGTAGGTCTGAGAATTTTTCATACCCCTAAATGTTAAGGGTGGTCCAACCCAAATTTTTTTTTATTTTTTGGACAAAATTTTTTGTTTTTATTTTTTTCACCCTAAATTTTCACCCTTCTACGATCAACCCCTATTTTTTAATCGCAAAAAATATTTCCTAGAAATAATGTATATGGCAAAACAACGTTTGCCGGGTCAGCTAGTAACTTTATTTACATGTACCCTACTCGTATGAAAGTGATTTTTACTAACTCGTGTGATTTTCTCACTCGGCTTTCGCCACTTATGTCAACATTCACGCTCGCTAAAAAAATGCCACTTTCATCTATTGTATTGAAATATTATTTAAACCCACATAAATATTTCACGGTAATTACTCTGAACTTATTATAGTGAAATATAATTTACCTGGTTCGTCTCCATTTTGCTTTTGAAGCACTTGTACTTGGCCCAGCCTCTTTATCACACATTTTACTGTAGGTATGCACGCTTTGATCACAACTGATGCTATAAACCATAGAGCTTTGCCAATAATTCGTTTTTGCGAGTTTATTCTTGTTTAACGCACGATTTTAGTGCATGGGTACACGGGTGCCCCACCCGTCATGTAACGATGTTTTTTTATCCAGTCCACATAAAGGTTAAAAATGTTCCTTCTTGGGATTATCTTTACAGGATTCAAGATGAATCGTAGCGAATATTTATTACATTCAGCTACTCAGAAGACATTTGCATATGTATCAGAAAATGTAAGTGTTACCAATACTCTTACTACCTCCACATCTTCGAGTTCTGAGCAGTCTTTTTCACCTTTCCAAGAAAACAATGATATTTATAACGGGGCATTGAGTCAGTCTCCATCGCAAAAAAACACTTCAAACATCAAATAACTCTATAGTAACTTCATCAAATTGTAAGGTTATTTTGATGCACTCTGTATATGTAGTATTTTGATAACGTATGTAACGCGTTTTGAATGTAGTTGAAGTTAGTTTGCATGAGACGAATTTTTTTTTGTGTATGCGTAATGTAAGTTGGTGTAAGTGATACGCCACTGGAATTTAGCGAGGCATTGGTTATCATGCGAAGGAATATTTGAATGCTGTAGAAAGATGTTTGTGTTGAAAGCGTTAAATTTGGTTGAGAAATAATGTTTTGAGTAATTTTTTATTGATGCGGCATTGGTAAAACTACTGGTCTTTTTGCCACTGTGTATAAAGGAATTTGGACTAAAGAAATGGTTGTAGAGGTATGAGTGAATAAGTTTATGATATTTTATTAACGTGTAGTAAGGAATATGAACGCATATTTCTGTTTATTTTTGTAATATGGTGCATAATGGTATGTTCAAGAATGAAGTAGATAGAATGTGAGGGAGTGAGATAGATTGTGCGGAAAATAATTCGCGCACATGCGAGATTTGCATAGAAAGTTGAGATATAATCTGGTTAATCTACAGTGTGAATGTAATTGCAATTGACGATTTGTTCGGAAAGTTTTCAGTGAATTTACAAAGTAATTCAAGATAGCTACATTTATTTCGCATCGTTGGCGTCTTCTTTCACGTTGGAACCTTCGACGCGGCAAAGAACTGCGTGAAATACTCAAATTGTGATAGGTGAATGTTGACCTTAGTGCCAATTTATTATGACGTATTGGCAATATGGCAGAAGATATATAAGCGTCAAATTTGATGGGTTAGCTAGTTGGTTAGAGGTTTTAGATAGCTCGAGCAGAGCTTGAGTAAGAGTCGCGAGCGTTGCATAACCATTAGAATGGTTAGTGTTGGAGTCTATTTGTGAAAATCATAGTGTTAGCAGAGCATGTATACCGACTGCATTAACCCATAAGAGGATAAATCGTATAGACATTCACAAATAAATAATTTAATATATTGTGAGTTGAAGGAAAACATTAGTGGTTTTATTCAAGAAATGAAAAGTGCTTAGGCAGGTTAGAAGTTAACACAGAAAATAATTTGTTATTAGTGTTCAATTGTGGGACGCGTGACCTAATATTATAAAGAGGACTGAAGGTAACCATTTAAGTGACCGAAAGAAAAGTTGTAAAATTTAGTTAAGTTATTGGTGATCATGATTGACATTGAATGTGTACAATCGTTAGCAATACCAAATTGATTGTATAAAAGCGAGTAAGAACTTTAATGTGTATATGGTTTATTGTGGTAAATATTTTGTAGGGGAAACATCACAGCATAAAGTGATGTGATGTTAGGCTAAAGAGCCCCTATACCAGGTACCCGAGTGGCCAAACCATAGACACTGCGTTAGTGAGTACTACAGTGTACTGCGTAGGGTGAATACTGCTACCTCTTTTGTTTTGTGCATAGTGCATCCAAAAATTTAAAAGGATTACCGAAAGCAGATCATATGGACTACAACTACTGCACCGAAAAAGGATTAATTAATGTAATACGTAAGAATTAGATTTAAATTTTATTGAACCAAGACAAGTACGATTATCTTTTAAGTGCATTTTTTGTTATTGTTGCGTTAATTACAGTTCATTCAAAGAAAAAAAAAGGTAATCGAACTTTAGTTATTTTGTTGTTTTTAGTGTTAGGAATTGGGTAATTTTAATGTTAACGTATTGATGTGTTTGGTGTTTTTTTAAAACCATGTCGTTGTATATATTTACATGCGGAATTTGTCAATATATATCCACTGTCTAATTTATTTTGTCGTTTATTTGTGTCAATTGTGTGCCTAACTGGTTACACCTTCTGATAAGTGAAATTAGTCTTTCCATATTTTCGAATTTAAGGATCGATTGGAAATTGCGTAATGAGCCAATTTTGTCACAAAATTTCATTTTAGCTTTGAAATATTAATGCAGAACACTATCAACAAAGTACTCATTATTATTTTGATTACTTTTTTTTATTCGGCATAAATTACAGTTTTGAACTAGTAAAGTTTAAACCTATTAATGAATGTCTGAATACGATTTTAAAGATAAAGTATTAATAAAATATAACGATTTTATTGACGATAGAAGCACTAACCGCTCTATGTTTGAATCATTCAGCAATCAACGAACATTTTGTTGAGATAACAATTCAGTGTTAAACCGATTTCGTTTCTTTAATTTAGAATTTTCTAAATTGGGAATATTTATTTAATTCAAAGTTTTATAACAGTTAAGAAATATAAATTTACATGTATACGAGGGTAAAAAGTATTGAAGTTAACGTCTTACGATTTGGGAATTTAGTATAAGCGTTTATAGAAACGCGATTTCTTTTCTGCAGCTCAGTTGATGGAATTTTTTAATCAGGATTTTCTTTTATGTTAGTTTAAAATAGTTCCTGCATAAATTTATTTGTAAGATATTGACTTATAACGCTTAATCTGGGCTATATAGAGTCGTATCCTCGCAGACGGATTCAAAGAGTAAATTGCTCGACACCTTTTTTTTTGTTTTATATAGCCGCCTTTATTAGTTTATAGACTGTTTACGCAAACACACTTTGTTTCTATTTCTTCCGCCAAAATTGATAACCGTGTATATACCGGGTGATTCTAATATTGCAGCCACTGCAACTATTTTATATCGTCTAAAAGAATTTTTTTTATTAACAGCGAGTAGCTGACTATTAACTACCTTTAATTTTTTTCCCTAATTTTTGTATATTTTTGGATCCCGTACGCTTGGTTGGTTAAGTTAACAAATTATGAAATTTATTTAAGTTATACTGATACACCGTTTCAAACGGATTAACAGAATTAATTGCTTTATTTTTGGGTATAGCCGTTGTATTAATTAATATCCTTTTTAGGCCAATACTATTATGTTTATAAATGTTTTTATTACAAGTTGAGTTTTGCGACCGTAGTGAATATTTGTGTTTAGTTTCATTGTATACTTAGTTGACACCTAAGCATTGAAATAAATTTTGATTTCTGTATCATGTTATTGAAGCAAAATTTTAGGTTTTGTCGTACCGCCACTATCCATTTTTTTAGAGTATTTTTTTGTCCGAGAAATATTAATTTGATTTGTTCCATTTAAATGCGATAACGACATTAATTTTTTTGTTTGCCGAGACCAAAAGTATTTATTTTTTTTTGTCGTTTGACTTATTATTGTATTCCCTAATTTACACCATATACAATTTTTTGTTATTATTTTGTCTGACCTCTGTACCAGGAGTTATATCGTTTTGTGACTGAGTTAATTAATTCGCCTCTAATGGAGATTTGTTATATTTGCCTTTACGCTAGCTACAGTGAGGGGGTCGTGGATTTTTAGACTCATAATAACCATTAATAAGGTAAAACGAAGGTTTTATACATATATTTATAAATCATAGTGGTGGTATACAATAAATTAACATAAATAACTCTGAAACGTAAAATTAATGGTATATAAATAAAATGTAATACATGAAAAAAATTAACAATGTTCAATAAATAGTAACTCAAATTTAATTTCGGTTGGGTTCTATGTATTCTCGATCTACTCTATCATTATTAAAATCTTCCCAAAATTCTTCCGATTCAATCATATCCGCAATGTCTTTCACAGTGAAACTGAAAATAAAATATTACTGTTATATGTCTGTCCGTAAAACGTGATATAGTAGTGTATAGGATTAGCGTGCCATATATATAACATCAACAAAAACACCCCCATCTTGATTATACCAATAAGTATTTTCAGATTGTATTTTGCTACACTTGTAAATAGCCTTATATATAAAACGAATTCGCAAAAATATTGCAAATTTTAAACAACGTGTAAAAGATAAATACTTACGGTTTAGTGGAACTCATATTTGTTGGTTTTGTAAATAAACGTACGTCTTTCTCATTCACTTACAAAGCACTGACTAAGCGAATTCTTTCTTCCGCGGTTCATAATAGATGGGTTAGGTATTAGGAGCTCATAAAACATGGGCGTATGCGTCAAACTTCTAAGTAGGCAATCGACATCCGTGCCATTTAAAGCATGCTAGTCCCTAATGGGTTAAGCTACTTTAGTAAAGTTGACAAAATTTAAATAGATTCTTAAAAAATACTAATATGTAATAATTACCCAACTTGAAGAATGAATCCATATAAGTCAGGAAGGATAATTAGTGCTATTGTTGTTGGTATAATGATAATGGCACATTAAAGAGATTGGAATTTCTAATTTAATGTTACTTTACCTTTGGAATTTTAAGCCTTTACTTCCCTTTTTATTTGTTAAGCAGTTAACCAATAAAACCCCACAATAAAATCGGGATTAACAATATATTATTACATTACCAATTGTAATTGATTGCTGAAAGTAGTATTAATTGAACAGCGAAAGAGAAAAAATGTCTGGTGTGCATACACGTGCTGGTAGAAAAAGAGATCCCATTTGGACAAATTTTGATACCAAAAAGACTAACGAAACAGGAATTAGGGCAGTGTGTAAAAAGTGTAATGCCGAAATGCAAGGACTTGTTGATAGACTAAAGAAGCATGTTTCTAAGTGTTCTACATCTACTAATACATATCTTCATGAAGGTCAAGCTGACATGTTGGGTGAGTATTTTCAAATTTAAAATCGTATACTATAAAAATATAAAATGAACATTACATTTTCAATTCAATTAAAATTTAAACTAAAAATAGACGTTATGTAAATGCATTTGTTGCTTGTTCACAGAAGTACTTGAATGTGAATCTCATGCTGCAACAAAAAGAAAGGCTGACGGTGAAGGATTGGAGGCAACGCAATGCAAAATTCAAAAGAAGGACGGAAACTTATCTAAATTTATTGTTCGAACATCATTAATACAGAAGGCAGAAATTGATTTACAAATAGCGCGGTATATGTATGCAACAAATTCTGCTTTTCGTTGTGTGAGTAATCACCAATTTAAAAAAACTAATTGGGCTATTAAGACCTGGATATACTCCACCCAGTGAGAGGGAATTATCTGGAGCACTCCTAGATAGAATACATATGGAGGAAATGGTAAAATGCCAAAAAACGTTGGAACGAGAGACGATTTGTTTGACTTTGGATGGCTGGTCAAACGTACACAATCAACCAATTATCTGTGCTTGCGCTATAAAAAATGACGGAGAAGTGTATTTGGTGGACACTATTGATACATCCGGACACCCCCATACTAGTGACTACCTAGAAGATATCGCAAAAAATATCATTACAGTCACACAACAAAAGTTTAAATGCCGAGTGGGTAGTTTTGTAACTGACAATGCTGCCAATATGACAAAAATGCGACAAAGTTTATTCGACTCATCAAATCAAAACATGGACGTATTAACTTATGGTTGTTCGGCACATCTTTTAAATCTGTTAGCCAAAGAATAAGCATTCCTTCTGTTACAGAAAATGTGGTCAAAGTTATAAAATATTTTAGAAACAATCATATCGCCAGAGCAAAACTTGCTGAAGAAAGAGGTACATCCGGGCGGGGATTGGTCGTCCCACAAGAAGTGCGTTGGAATTCTATTTGTGATTCACTACAAACTTATATTGAAAATTGGCCGCTGTTGGTTAAAATTCTAGAGGAGCACAAAGAATTATCTGTGCCTGATAACACTATTCAAAAATTAGTCCTAAATATCGGACTGAAACGAAATTGTGAGGATTTAATAAAGATTCTAAAACCAATAGCTATAGCTTTGGATGAAACACAGAAAAACAACACCGCAAGATTGCAGATGCTGTATTCATTTGGAAAGTCTTGCAACAGGAGCTTGAAGATATTCTAGAATTAAATAAATTTAAATTATTGGAAAAGAGGTACAATTATGCTTTGACGCCTGCACATTTTTTAGCATATTTGCTATATCCAAAGTATATTGTTGAAAAAACTATTCAATTAACAAATGTGGAAAAAGAAAAGGCCTTGCAGTTCGCTCAAGAAAAGTATGGAGGTGAATTTTCCAAAATGGTGATGCAATTTCATAACCAACGAAAACCGTTTATTGGTGAAACTTATGATTTAATATTAGCGCAGCAAAAAGAAAATGCTATGGATTTTTGGCTGTCACTGAAAAATATAAAAGAATGTATCTCTGAGGCACATATCGTCGCTTTGGTAGTGAACAGTCGTAACCCACAAAAAGTGTAAAATTGAGTTAAGACTGTTAACAAACACTAGGAAGCATAAAGTTTGATTCCTAGAAGCATCCTATCCCACAACCTTTTTAAAGTCCTTGTAACACAAAATTTGCTAAAGGACATAACCCACATTATATTGTAGTGAATAGACATAAGCAGCTTAGCACTTTTAGCAACTGAGTTTTTAAAATGGGTATCACGACAAATGGAAGCGGAAATTTGGACGCGCGACGAAAGGACGCGGACATTTGGACGCAGCGATATTTGGTCACAACGTCATTTGGTCGCAACGTCATTTGGTCGCAACGTCGTTTGGACGCAGCGACATTTGGACGCAGACCATTACGTAGACCGAATAGATATGTAAATTTTCCTTCACACTTTCTCCAGGCTTAGGACTGGCAGTACTTGTACTGGCGTGTTTAAAAGTTTTTTTTGTGTATTTTGTTTTATTCAAATTATTTCCATGTTGCAAAACATTCGGTCAATTTACTTCTAATTATTTATATTTTATTTTAATTTTTTTGGTGGAGGTTTTTCAAATAGGTATATTATCTACACTTGAAATTGAAAGTTATGTGAAACTACTCGTAGATATTCCATAATTGGACGATTTTCATAGTCAGCAACTATATTTTTTATGCGCTGTGCTGTGTCTTTATACACTTTCCTTTGTGAGACTATGTTGCCTGCTATTAATTGCTCTATTCTCACACAATTGAGGCTGTCCGCTTTTTTTAATGCTTTTATAAATCGCCAAATACATGGATGATTGGCGTTAAGTGTGGAGGCAAAGCTATTGTGCCATCCTTCTACCGCATTGTTTGTTCGTGGCAAATTTTCCACCATCTTTGAATAAACATTCCACATGTTTATTGGACATAGTGGTTGTCTTCGTCGTCTTCTGTCTAGACGACCTATCCAAGTATCTTCGAAATAATTGGTGACTGGTAATAAAATATTCTCATTATCAGTGTAAAACTCACTGTCTATTAATTCCTCGTAAGAAGCAATTACATGGTCCTCGGGTACGAAAGCTAAAGCCGCTAGTTGTTTTAATTGCAAGGCAAAATCGGGATCGTTATTGCACGTTCGTTGTAATCCTGCTTCTTGGATATGTTTCCATATACATTGGGCAAAGTGGAAAAAACAGTCACATAGTAGCTTCTGGAAATTGACCTCGCACGGCATTAATAGCTGCTCTTTCAAAATCGACCATAACAGTAGCCGGTTGTAATCCTGGTTTCAACCTTTTAAGATTTTAAAATAATCGTATATACGTGCCTTCAGTTTTGTTGGGGAGCAATGCATACACCGTTGGGATTACATTATTGTATTGTACACCATGGATAGTATATACTTGCTGCAAAAGCGGTGGAGCGACTTTAAAGGTGCCATCCATATACCAATGTCTGCTATGCTCCATATACGATAAATTTCGTTCAGTGGAAAATAGCAGAATGCGATCTTCACCTGGACCACTGTCAAATAGAAGGAACGGTTCCCCTCTGCTGTCTTGTAGGTATTCATCTGGAATAACTAGCTCCGCCAAACTTCTGGGAGTTGCCGGCGCACCTTCTTTTTGTTTTCTAATACGTTGTACTGTTCGATTCATGGCTACCACCGAAGGTAATTGCCCTGCTGCTGCACAAGATGTTCCTTCTGCCACAATGGCCAACACACCTTGAGTTGTAATTGGCAAATCTTCAGCTGCTGTTTTCATTTGGTTTATGGCTCTCCTAGCTTCTATGTTAGCAGCATCAGCAACGTGATTGTGACTAGCACTTTTAACGACTTCTTCGTCCAACGTACGTACGCGACCGGGACACTTGGACTTGTTGAAATTAACACATTTCCAAATTATCTATTCACCGCTAATGCGTTCTTTTTTATGAATAAATCCGTCATACAGAAGCATATTGTTGCCTTTTGTACTTTTCACAAATTGAAACACCATCCTTGCGACACGAACAATTACGGGATATCACATTTCTATTCAATTTAATTACCTAAGTGTAGGCGATTATTATTAATTTGGGATGACTTGTATTACTGTCCACATCTTGCTACACGGAAACCATTAATTTTTTATTAAATAAACAATACCCCAATACATTAAATCTACGTCCGATGTGTCTGCGTCCAAATGTCGCCGTGTCCAAATGACGCTGCGACCAAATATCGCTGCGTCCAAATGTCCGCGTCCTTTTGTCGCGCGTCCAAATTTCCGCGTCCATTTGTCGTGGATTCGTAAAAATGTTATCAAGGGGTAAACTACTAGTGAAAAGAGCACTGGAAATGAGATTGAATGATGAGGAAAAGTGTGAACAGCATGACGTGTCCTTAAATGAATCGGATAACGAAGAAAAAGAATATACTTTACTATCACCGGTTCATTTTGGTAAGTTTGAGGTTAGTTAATGTTTTCTAGGGAGTGACTAGTGCATATATTTTTCGACCGGAATTTAAAAACTACTTCCTGCAGAGTCGCATTGAAATTATTTAGAGAAATCTAGTTTAATATTATGTGTAATTAGACTTTACAGAAGATTTATTTTTAAATTAGCAGTAGTATAATGCAATACTTTTTAACGAGATTTTTAATATCAAAATTTATGTAGATTTTAGATGAAATGCCAGTTACTGCTGAAGATTGTGAGCAAGAATCTCCTAATAGGCAATTATCGCCATGGGTTGAAGGTAAATTAAAAAAATAATAATTTTACACAAACGCAGTCGCATGCCGTTATTTAAAAATGATGTCAGGTATATCGTTCGTAATCGTTTTTTTTATTTAATTTTTTTTAATATTTAAAAAATGTAATTACTTTTAGTCAGAGATCAAGGCGATGATTTTCCTGAACTCAGTACAGTCAATGATTACCATCAAGAATTTTTTAAGAGCTAACTGTCACCACCGGTTGAAGGTAAGTTTTTTTTAATTATTGCAGAAATTATGGTATGCAATATTTTTAATTTTTAGTGCAAAAACAAGACAATGAGTTGCTATTGCTCAGGGAAGATAGCTTTTCAATTAATAACGACGAAGCATCATGGAGTAGTTCGGATTCGGAACCGTTAATAAATAATGTCAGAAGAAGGGTTTTGGAAAGAAACAATGACATATCTATTTTGGCCGAAACTACAGAAAATAAAAAACTAAGAAGAAAACGAAAACGGGAGCCATCAAAATGGACGAGAAATATACAAAGAACATTAAGAATGGAGGGAAAAGCGTATCAGATACAGAAAGGAAGACTTAAAGAAGCAAAAACAATAGAGGAGTTAAAATGTAGGTGTCACTACCACTGTAATGACTTTTTCTTCAATGAAACGCGGCATCAGATTTTCAACGAATTTTATAATATAAAAACAGAAGAGTCAAGATGGAACCTTATTACTAGACATGTTCGGCGAATCCCAAAGAAGCGTTCATACGTTGCACAAAAAGACGGTAGTCGCAGGCAGCATACTTAGGTTTATAAACTTACAGCAGGACATACAGAACATCAACTTTGCCAGAAGTTCTTCCTCAAAACTCTATAAATTTCAAGTAAAAAGGTACTTACAGCACTGGATAAAAGTTCGGCACATGGAGTCGTTAAACCAGATCAAAGGGGCAGGAAACCACCACCCCAAAAAAAGGCTGAAGCAACAAAAGACATAATAAAAGCTCACATTAAATATCTACCCTTAATTGCTTCACATTACTGTAGGAGCACTACAAAGAGGGAGTATCTACCTACAGGACTATCTGAAAATAGATTATATTTAGATTATAAAGATTATTGTGCAGAGCTTGGAGTAGCACCCACATTTTCACTTCAGAGTTTAATATAGGTTTCCACCGGCCTAAGAAGAATCAATGTGATTATTGTGCTGAGTTTAAAAATAAAAATGATGACGAAAAGCTAAAAATGCAAGATGATATTAATGCGCACTTAGCTAGAAAAATAGAGGCTAGAGAAGCAAAACAAATCGATAAAAGTAGAACAAAACTTGATAAGTCGTTTGCATGTTTTGCAGTAGATATGGAAAAAATTCTTTTGACAGCTTCACTACAAGTAGGAAAGCTATACTACAGCCAAAAACTAAAAACGTTTAACTTCACCGTGTACAATTTGGAGACTGCACAAGCTGATAACTTTATGTGGCATGAGGGTGTTGGCACCAAAGGTTCCTCAGAAATTGCAACCTGTTTGTGGAAACATTTATGTGGCCTTGGGACTGAAGTAAAAGAAGTTACTTTCTATGCTGACACAGCATCGGGGCAAAATCGTAACTGCATTAATGCTGCCATGTTTTTACGAGCTGTACATTTGCTACCGATTGAAATTATAAACCAAAAATATATGGTGTCAGGACACTCTGAAATGGAGTGCGATAGTGTCCATTCTGCTATTGAAAACCGTGGTAATAAAATAGATATTTACACCCCAGAGGGTTGGTATACAGTAGCTCGAACTGCAAATACTAAGCAACCATTTTACAATGTTATTGAAATGAATTTCGGATTTCTTAAATTTTAAACTTTTTTTCAAAACTGCGGTAATAAACAAAAAAAAAAAAATGCGAAGATGGAATTGGTTAAAAGTAAAATGGATTCAATATAGGAAAGAACAACCTAACAAAATATTTTTTAAAGAACGTCTAAATGAGTCCGAATTCCGTTCCATAGTAGTTAAAAAGGCATCCTTAAGAAATAGTACATCTTCCCTAAATGAAGTTGTACCCAAATTGTACACTTCTAGTTTACCGATTGAAAAACGAAAAATGATGGGCCTGCGTAAGCTTTGCGAATCTGACTCCATAAAGTCTGCTTATCACGGATTTTATGAGGGACTAAGAACCACTGATGAAGTTCAAATTGAATCCGATATATTTAAAAACTGACAATAATTTGAATTTGTGTTATTTTATACTCTTTGTATCACTGATAATTATTGTAATAAAATTATTTAAAAAAATAGCTGAATTTATCATTATTTTTAACATTACCTACTGTTAGATCTTTTCACATCTTCAAATAATATCGCAGAATATCCAAATTTATTGTAGTTAATAGAGCTAAGTCACATAACACCTAAAATAATATTTATAATTCTAAAATAAAAACATCCAAATAAGAAGCATAGTCCTTAAATAAAAATACCAAAAAATTGTTATGTTTTGTATTCCGGTTACAGATTTAGAGAAGAAAACGTGAGTTTTTCGATGACAAACTTTTTAAAAGCGCGCTAACTCAAGTTTTTGTTTATGTGGGTTACCACAATTCACCACCAATGCGACGATATGATCAGTATTACTCAATTGTTGTGCGGTGCGTGTTCATCAGCCGGGGTTGAGAGAACATTTTCAACTTTTGGACTCGTACATTCCAAATTAAGGAACAAGTTAGGTGTAGAAAAAGCTGTCAAATTAGTCTTTTTGTATAAATTATTAAACAAAAATTGACCTGTTTCTGTATTACTGTACAATGTACATTATTAAAAATAAAATGATGTCAAATAATTAAATCATCTATTGAATCACCTATGAATTAATTTTATGATATTACATTAAAAAGACGATTTAAACATAAAAAAGTCAGTGTAAATGAAAAGATCGATTTAAATCAAAAAAATCGATTTAAATCAAAAAAATCAAGTGTTTTGATTTTATTTAAAAAACATCGATTTTTTTCATACCCTGGACTTCTTAGAGAAGTATTTTTACCGTAAAAAAGGTACGATCTTGATGAAGTTTGGTACAACAAGTAAAGCAACAAGTTCGAGAACCAGACATGTCGGTCTATACGAAGGGGGGTTTTGTTTCCCAAAAAAAAAATTTTTGAATTTTTTTCATATAAATATATAAAAGTCTTAATTTTCGTTTAAATCCTTGAATTAAGTTTAAAAATCAATTTAGTGTTTTGAATCATCCCTCTATCTCAATTAGTAAGATATTGAGAGTTGTAAACACAGTAGGTTACATTGTCCAATGTTATTCTTATGGACAATAAGTCCAATGTTCTTTTTATGGAGGATAAGTAAACTTTTTATTACTTCCTTTTTTGTGAAGATATGTTAATGAAACATGGTATGTGGCTTTATCTAAATGTAGTCTACTGGTACTCGTATAAAAATCTCATCTTTTGTGGCCCCTGTGACAACAAACCTAACAACTCATGTACAATGTTATTCTTATTGTAAAAAGTAATATGTTATATCTCGCTTATTTATGAACATACATTGATAAAACTTAGTATGCGGCTCCAGTTGTGGTCTATTATATTTTCCTAAAAACCACATATTTTTTAAGTCCCTTTTCAGCATTCCTGAGTATTCCGTCGCAATGTTATTCTTATGGAGAATAAATAAAATGTAATATATTGCTTATTTGTGAATATTTTTTTATTATACTTAATGATTTTATATGGTACCGGTAATGAGGTACTGTAATTATAATTGATTGGATATTTGTTGGGTACGCAGCTTTGCTGCTATAGGGGTATTTTTACTTTATTACCATCTGGGTCAAACCGTAGATTAAATACCATCTCTCTCTTATCCCCCTCTAGACTGCTAGGCCTAATAGGGAGGAGACTCAACTTTTGATCCTACTTTTTTTATATATTTCTTTCTTTGTTTTCAGGCTCAACGAAAAGGGCAGAGTTCACTACTTACATTTTTTGGGCCTGTGGACAAAAAATCTCGTCAAGATGAGGATAATCAGGCATGAGATGCTTCAAATATTGTCCAACCTTCAACATCCTCCACGGAAGATCTTACTAACCCAGACGTTGTCATCCTATTCCTCCTAAAGACGTTAAAAAGCCATATCCTAAAATTAATAGCATCACTACCACACTGCCTACAAATGCTCGTGATCCATGTAATGATATATTGCAAGCAAAGAATCACATCAATGAAGGCCCATTTCAACCTATTTTGAATTTTCCAGTAACAGACGGGCGTAAGTTTTGGCCAGAGTGGTATAAAATGTATCCATGGTTAGAATACAGCCCTTCGAAAGACAAGGCCTACTGTTTTATTTGTAGAGGTTTTTATTAAGGAGTTATTAATAAAGCGGATGACGCTTTCAATGTGAATGGCTTTTGTAAATGAAAAAAAGCAAACCGTACCTTTGAAAATCACAACCAATGTCAAGTACATGTGAATAATACTGTAAAATTATCTTCTTTTAAGCAGTCACAGTTATGGAAAAAGTCAATTCTCAATTCTCTAAAGATGTACAAGAAAATAGAATATGCCTTCACTCAGTGTGTGAATCATTAATATTTTGCGGTAAGCAAGGTATCGCATTAAGGGGCCACGCCAAAACTGAAGAATCTAAAAATAAAGGAAATTTTCTAGAGCTGATGGAACTTCGTCCTCGCGACAGTGATGTTAGTAAACGCATTTATTCACAACGGGAAAAGAATTTTCAGTATGTTGCTCCAAGATACCAGAATCAGTTATTGTCCATTATTGGTGTTCAAATTAAACGTAAAATATCTTGTGAAGTGAAAAAAGGCAAATTTTCGCCATAATTGCTGATGAAACTCAAGATATCGCAAAACATGAGCAAGTGTCTATAGTGCTAAGATATGTTGATGACAATCTAGACATTCACGAAAATTTTATAAAACTGACAAAACTGACAGTGAATCTTTAGCAAATCTTTTGAAATCAGTTCTGACATCATTAGATCTTGACATCAATACATATAAGGGGGTAGCGTCAAGATTGCCGAAAGAAAACACAATGGCGATGTACATACACTGCTATGCTCATGTGTTAAATCTATGCATAGTAAGCTGCTGCACAGCTGTTCCTGCGATTAGAACATATATTTTGACCTCCAGAGCCTATATAAATATTGAACGGTCGTTCAAACGCCACGCTATTTTTTTTACAAAAAAGTTCTCGTTCTTTCTTTGGGGAACTAAAACACTGAAGTTTCTGACACCAAGTGGTACTGTAGGGTAGAAGCAGTAAGATCTTTATTTGATAACTTTGGTGAAACCATCACAGCTTTACAAGATATTGCTCAAGAGGCCCTTTAGTTGATGGCGAAGCCAACTCTCTTCTTAACAGAATTGAAGACTTTCATTTTGTCTTTTGTCTTTTTTGTCTTATGAGGGTACTTACTCAATGTGACATTCTGTCTAAGACTCTGCAATCTAGCAACATCAACTATGCAACTGTAAATGAAGTCGCTAAGTGCACAACGGAAGTGTTAACACATTTTAGAAGTGACTCTTTTTTTCAGCAGCTGTGGGATCATTTCAGTAAATTAGCAGAAAATTGTGATTTAAAGCCCGCATCCCTCCCAAGGGCCAGTAGAGTTCCTCAAAAGTTAGGTGGTGGCCCCAAAAATTCATTTAACTCTGTTGAAGAGTACTATAGAGTTACAGTTGTGTACCCTGTAGTAGATACTCTTATTTCAGAGCTTAGAAACCGCTTTGCAGAAAACGACTTTAAAATCCTTCATCACTTGTCAAGTATCCTTAGCGCAAACGAGCTGAATCAGCCTAGCGCCAGTGAAGTATGCAAGTTTTATAACATGCCAAAAGGCCAAGTTTTAGCTGAACTGCAATGTTTTTACAGCATGGAAACCATGAAACAAAAGTCCTTTGATGAAAGTGTAACTGAATTTTTGGAGAGAAAATTAAAAGAAGCTCTTCCTATGGTGTTCTACTTATTCAGACTTCTACTTACTATACCAGCAAGTTCAGCATCCTGTGAACGGGCATTCTCCTGAAGACTTACTGCAGAAATACCACCGGTCAAGAAAGATTGTCGTCTTTGGCCCTTTTGGCAATTGAGCGGGATGTTGTGGTGGACACCAACAAAGTTATAACGGAATTTGACTTAAAAGAAAATCGAAGGCTTCATTTCAAGTGAAAGACTGGCAGATTTTAAGTCGAAGAGTTTTAAGTACTTTTATTATACTTAGTGATTTTATTTTCTAAGTGTATTAAGTGATCTACTATGGATACTTTTTGACTATACCTTACTCTTTTAACACTGCTTAAAGGCAATAATTAATTAAAGGTTCAAATGTTAGTAGATATGATTGTTTTAGTGTGTATTTTTTAATTTAAGAAAGCTAATAAACATATGTAAATGTATAAACATTTTAGAAACATTGCCTCATCTCTTAACGAAAATCAGCTATAAGACTATAAGAATATTGGGAATCAGCAATAAGTTTGTAGTTGCAAACGTCTCTCGAAACGCTTAAAATGTACAATTTGAAAACTTAATTTTAACGAATTTACGGGGGAGGACCTCCAGACCCCCCTTTACACTGGGTCGTATTCCATATCCCCCAGGAATTCTTGCCACCCCAATAAAATTCTGAATTTACGCCGAATACATATAAGAAATGGATTAGTTATGTACTAAAATAGTTAATATATGTTGTTGAGCATTGAGGCACACAGTAATTATGTTTGCTTTTGGAATCACGCAGCTCCATTATAAACATCAGCAACGTACGACTTTTACCCCGTCCATACAGGTTACAATGTTTAACCGCGAGGCGTCGTAGCTATCGCTGCGTTTCGCGAATATTATTTAGATAATTTACTTATTGAAAACGTATTCGTTTTATTACAAAGCCAACCTTGTTTTATTGAATTTTTGAATATACAAGTATTAATGAGGGCAGGATATAAATATACAGAGGGTTTAATTTTTGTTACTTTTATAGCCAAGTATACTTCAGCTGACTAAAAGTAATGTTCTTGGTTCTAGATATTTATAGCCAAAGTGGTCAACTATAAGTACTTAGAATTTGTGCGCATTAAAAGTATTATTAAATAAAATCAACACTAACTTTAAAAATATTTATTAACTTTGCAATTTTTATAATCTATACTTCTAATTTAACATACTTTCATGTGTTGCATTACACGCTTTCCTATTTTCAATAAGGTAAGTTGGGGTAAGATCGAACGCAGTTTCGATTAGTTTACCATAATTCGATCAAAGTATAGTCAAATATTAAATGTTATTGACTACACTTCAGAAATGACACCTTACATATTTAAATTTAATATATGCGGTAATTATATTACCAATAAATGTAATTTTCTTCTCAAAAAAAAAATGTAAATGCGTAGTACACCACTCCGAACTTGCCCCAGTAGTGGGGAAAGTTCGAATAGAATCTGAAATGTCCATATACGTCTTTATTAGTAGATGCGGGGCTAGATCGAATTTGGAACAAGCCCCTGATATTTCCTAATAGTTTTGGTATAAGGAATTCATCAATTTGCACTTTTTTTTTTTTTTTGAGGGATATTCGAACTTACCCCACATACAAAAAAAAATCAAATACAAACTAACCAATCTTTATTTGTAATTTTTAAAATAAAAATTTTACGTTACTATTTAGTAAATATTGAACCCAGAAAAATTTACATTAAACTTAAATGAATTACCTCGACGATCTTCTATCGGATTAGGTAAAAAAATTTCGATATTTTCTTGTGCAACAGTGTCAAGATCCTCAGTCGCAGACCAAAAGAATATATTGCGCAAGGAATTAAAATGTAAAAATTTTACAACACATTCACGTGTGTCCGTGTAAATTTCGGAGATTTGCCCTGCATAATATTTTGTTGTTTTCTTCGTACAATATTTCACTAACACCCAAGCATCCAATTTATAATCTGCAAGTTCTTTTGAAATAAGGTGTTCATGATCGTCTTCATTTGAAAAATCTAAATCATTATCTGATTCTTCGTATGCTGGTTCGATACTGCTTTCGCTGCTTGTGCTTCCTTGTTCTCTGGTCGTCAGTTTTTGTTTTTTGATTGTCCCTTGTGAAGGTTTCTCGTGTTGTGCCAGTAATTTTTTTAGATTTTGGCGAGTAATGACTTCAGCGCCCAGCGTAACACGCTTCTTTTTTGTGGTTTTATTATTATTTGTGGTATTTTGTCTTACAGTTTCCAAAAGAAGATCTTCAAATGATACATTACTCGGCCCCGCTTCTTTGTTTTCTTGGACAACCTGTTCATCAGCTGATACATTATTTGCCACAGTTTATATGTTGTCTTCTTCACTCGGGCGATCTTCAACTGACATATTACTAGCCCCAGCTACGTTATTAGGGTGATCTCCAGCTGATACATTACTTGGGCCAACTTGTACGTTCTCTTGGGGAACTTGTTCACTCGGGCGATGTTCAACTGACATATTACAAGTTCCAGCTACGTTGTCTTCAGGAATTTGTTGACTATTTGTCTCTTCAAGGCCATTTTTTTGCGGATTAGTTTTTTGAATGCTTTCAAACCTCTTAAGTGCGTCCGGATAGTTTTTTTCATTAGGTATAACTGATGAGTCAAACGGATATAGCCCTGTTTTTTAAATCCGTTCTGTATTATAGTGATTTTTAGATTATTCCAAAGCTTACGGACTTTTTCGGAAAAAATATTTTTTGGTAGTTTATTTAATCCTTTAATTCTTTCGTTGCCACGTTACTAACTCCTCGTCCCAATCCGTTTTAATTTAATTTAAATACCGCCAAATCCAATGGCTGCAAGAGATGAGAAGTATGAGGTGGAAGTTTTAGTATCGTCAAATTATTATCTTGGGCAACTTTTACCACTCTGTGGCCTACATGGGTACTATGTCCATCATAGATCAGCAATACGGGTCTCTCTTCACCCAAAACCGCAAGCAATATTTTCAGCACAAAGTTAAGAAATATGTCTGACTCCATCCAACCGTTTGTACTAGCAGCGTATGCTACATCTATTTCGTTAGTACGTTATGTGTTAGCCATCCACTGGTCCCAAACATTTTTACCTTTAAAGGCGATAAGAGGAGGTGCTTTATCACCAGCAGCGCTAACAGCAGACAATATGGTCGTATTTTCTTTTCCAGGGCCACTAATAGTACGAGAAGATGCAACGCCTTTAGCTCCAACTACTTTTGTCTTCGAAGAGTCGATGCATAGACTGGTCTCATCCAAATTCCAGATTTGTTTAGGCCGATCTGTTAATTGTAGATCAGACAAAAGTTTTTTTAACTGTTTAAAATAATCGTTAATATTGAAGGGATCGGTCATTTTTTTCCTTGCATATTCCACTGACTGAGGTTTCTTTATTGATAAATTATGTCTTTTTTTGAAGTTTAGAAACCAGTCAGGTCCAGGAACGTTATCCCTAAAAGGTGTTTTGATATTATTTTTTGTTACGTAATCAGACACAATAAGTAACACTTCCTTGCGGGATAAACCAAATCCCCATTTTTCTAGTGTTTTAAGCCCATTTGCTAACGTTGCTTCATGCTCAAATGGAATAACCAAAGCCCTGCCGAACGTTTGACTCTTTATACCATGTTTTCCTTTGTAGTGGTCGTGAAGTGTTGTTTTTGGTATTTGGTGGTTGATGGGGACATAGATGATAATGCCAATTTTGTTAAAAAACGCCCTCTTGTAATCATTTTAATTTTATTTGTTCCAAGACCTATATCATGTCAAGTACCTACATTAGTGTAGTACACGCAATTCCAGTTCAACATTCACCGGTTCACCCATAAATGAAATAAAAATGAAACCGGATACAATACAGAAAATATTATACACTGCATTATTACAGCAAAATTTACACAGACGCATTACTGGCAATTCACATCTTGCGAGCATTCAAGGTTTCTGATAACATACATACCTATTAACACTTCGACGGTCGCAATCAAATTCTACACATTAAAGATCTCAATGTATCTGAGGGATACTAGTACATTTTTCTTCCAATTTTTTGTAATAAAAGACACAAAATTGTAAAAACACTTTAATTTGAATAGGTACATTTAACTAAAACAAACAGACCTTAAATAATAACTCTAAAGAAAATTATAACGGTTTTACTGACACTTGTTTAATTTTCTGAATTTGCGCACTTTTCGCATGTCATTTTGCAATGCTGAAGGCATAAAAATTGTTTGAACTATAACATGTATATTTACTAAGCCTTGTTATTTTATTTGCATAGCAGGTGCTACACCGCTTTCTTTTGGCTGAAGGTCCTTTTTCCGGATGATGAGGCACTTCTTCCATTTGCGGCTTGAATCTTTCTAAGCTTCTTTGCAGATCCAAAGGTATTCCTTGTTAGAATACTTCTATGTTGCAAAAGTTCATTTGTAAGCTCATTCGCAAGGGTGCGCAAGAACTTTCTTCTAGGAATTGGAGGATGTTCATTACCTATATTTTTTTTTGTTTGTTAGTATTGTTAGTTCTTATTATTTTTATGCTTATTTCTTCTTCTTCGTGAGCTGCTCAGGATGGTCTCCTCTTCAGCCCTTTGGTTAGTTAGTTGTGTTAGTTGCTTATGTGTAATTGTGGTGTGTATATTGTTAAAAAAAAAACCTTTTTATTTTGTTATTTACTGTTTATTATTATTTCTACAAAAATAAAAAGGGTTTGTTTTGACTTTGTTCATACTGGTTTCAAAAATAAAAAAAAAGGATTTGTGTTGATGTTGTTGTGTAGTCTTCTTCCTTATCTCGTTGGCCAGGTCAGCTGCGTTGGTTGTCTTCGTTTCCCCCTAGGGGAATTGGTGTTGGGTGTGGGAGTTTGGGGTTATCTGAGGATGTAGGGAGTATTATCGAGGAGTTCCTCGAATTCCTCAGGGAGGTCTTCGAGGAGTTGTGTGAGAAGGATCGGGGGGTGCTTGAACTTAATTTTGGGTTTTTTACTGAAACGAATTCTGCGTTGGTTGGTGGTATGGGGAGTGGCTAGGATCTCTTTGGTGGCAGTTGTGTCGCCGTGTATCCTGCGGTGGGTAAAGTTGGTTTGGAGGACTTTTAGGCGGTCAGTGTTAGGATCTATGTTGGCATGTTCTATTGTTAGGTTGTTAGGGAATCTGGGGCTAGGTTGTGGATTCGGCGTTCGCAAGAGGCTATTTTTTTGAGGGGTTCATGTTTTAGGGTGACATACAATGGAGCTCGGTAATCTATTATTGGTCTTATGAATGTTTCATAGGTGTGCTGTAAGGTTTTAGGATGGCAACCGCCAAAGGCCCCGTTTAGGGTGCCGATGAGGTTAGCACGGTTTAAGGTTTTTTGCAAGTCTGTTGTCCAGTTTAAGGTTTTGGTAAATGTTACTCCGAGGTACTGGATGTCGTTTGTAAGGGGAATTTGTACGTCGCGCAAAGTGATGGACACATTGTTGGGTGTTAGGTTAGGTCTTGCGAAGTGGTTTGGGTGGCGAAAATGGATGGCTTGAGTTTTAATGGGGTTGATGGAGATTCTCCAGCGGTCGGACCACCTGGAGAATCTCCGGAGAGCATTGGTGATTAGAGTGGAGGCTGTAGCACTGCTCTGACTAACTGCCCAGTAGGCAGTGTCGTCGGCGAACTGCGCTAACTCCGGCGAGGTTGGTTGTGGTATGTCGTGCGTGAAGATTAGGTATAGGAGCGGGGCTAGAGCAGAACCTTGCGGGACGCCCGTTGTTGGGGTGGAAGAATTGGAAAGGATATTTCCGACTTTTACTCTAACCGATCTGTCAGATAGGTATGAGAGTAAGAGCTTGGAAATTTGGTCGGGGATGTCTAGTGAGCGGATTTTATGAAGGAGACCAGCATGCCACACCCTGTAGAAAGCTTGCTTGATATCCAGAAATATCGCCAAGTTGCATTGCTTGTGATTGAATGCCCTTGACGTCTCTGACAGCAGCCTCAACAAGGGGTCATGACAGGTTCGGTGGGGTCTGAAGCCAAATTGGGAGTTTGGTAGGAGGTTGTTGCTTTCGTATGATCCCTGAGCCTGCCGGCTAAGATCTGTTCGAAGCATTTACCTAGACAACTGAGGAGGGATATTGGCGATAACTGTGGTTAGGTCGCTTACAGCTCTCTCGATGTCTTGGGTGTAGTGGATATCGTAATTGGGTAGGCGGCCGGAGATGTGCTCCTGGAACACATTCCAATTTGCTTTGGAGAAATCTTGGATAAGGATATATGCCGGAGGTGGACGAGGGGGGGGGAGCTAATGATGTCTTAACAAGTAGGGGTAAGTGGTCCGATGTAATTGTGGTACCAATAAAGCAGTCGGTGTCGAAATGGTTTATAAGATTTTCTGAGCAAATGATATGATCGATTATTGAAGCGCCTCCGAACTCGAAATAAGTAGGGAGCGTGTTGCGGATTCTGAGGATGGGTAATCTGAGGAGGAGGTCCACCATGATTCTACCATTGGCATTGGTGTTCGTGTCAGAAAATTGGGTGTGTCGCGCGTTGAAGTCTCCCATAATGACGGAATTAGGGAGGCCAGAGGCATATTCTAAAAGGTCTATTGCGATAGCTTCATGAGGGGGGTTCTAATACGAAAAGAATATTACAGGTTGAGGGAAGTATACGGTAGCTGCTATGCATTCGTATTGTTGTAGGTGTTGGGGTAATTCGTAGGGGATTGATGAAAAGGTATCGGAAATTAGTAGTGCGGTGCCTCTAGTTCCCTGGAAATTGCTATTTTTAAGGAAGGTTCTGAATTTGGTAAAATGGACAGCACACCTGTCAGATAATTTGTTTTCTAATATTCTAATATTTAAACTTTATCGGATGTAAGTAAATTTTTTATTAGGGTACGCTTGCGGCGTATCCCCCTAGCATTAACGGTTCCTATTATAAGATCCATTGTATGTCTTTGCGGATGGGATTATGTTTGAGGAGTGGTGGATTGGAGATGGTGGATTAAGGGATGACGGGACTGCTAACCTTAATGCGGGAGCCGGTAAAGTTAGCGAAGGTATTTCTATTAAAGAAATCTATGGTTATTCCATTAATAATCTCGATGATATCTCTCCTACGATCGGGAAACAGGTTGAAAAGGGATAAGGTAAGGGTTGAGATATAGCGGTCGATGGTTAGGGGTTCGGGATTACTCTTCTTCTCTGTTTCGGAGGAGGAGTCGGTACGGGTGATCGGGATAAGAGGAGCGGCTTGGTAATAGGATGTGGTTGGTTCTTTTCGCTTGGGGCATTCGTAGGAATAGGTAGCGTGGGGGCCATTGCAATTATTACATTTGGGAGCGGAGGATGTGCAGGACGTGGATCTGTGTGATTCTCCACACAGGGGCCAAATGGTTTTTTTGGTAGGGCATTCTACCGCAATATGTCCAGTCTGCGTGCAGATTGAGCAATATTTTGGTAGGGGCTGTGGAATGAGGGAGGGCTCGCAGGGATAGTGCCTACCGAACATGCAGACACCCTTTGCGAGCAGGTGATCAATTGTGGTTGAGGAAGGGAGTAATAACACGTATCAAGGATGAAGGAAGGTTTGTAGCCCTAGCAATTATACGGATTGCACGGGTTACTTTGGGAAGGTGGATTGCATGTAGGATTTCTTCCTCTTGTGATGTCGCGGTCAACATTGCGGATCACACAGGAATAGGACGGGGGTTTGGGAACAGGTTGTGGGAATTGGGGACCGGAGAGTTGATTGCAGGATACGGAGGGATCACCAAAATAATGTTGAAGGGATCTGGGAAAGTCGGGAGGAGTAGGTGCAGTCCAGGAGAGCGGTTCTATTATAATTTAATGTGAGATTAACAAGAGGAAGATTAAATTGTTTTAGGTTATGGAACAGGACCTTTTGGGAATTTATGTTTGCGGGGATATTGCGCAAACAATAGCGGAAAGTGGAGGGATTGGGGTTGGAATTTGTAATTGGGGTACGTCGTTTAGGGCGACCGAGGTCGGATACGGCGGTGCTAATAGAAGGAACATTGGATTTTATTGTGACTGTTGTTGGTTTACGGACTAGGGAAGGGTTTCGTGCAAGTTGGCAGGAACGGGTGGACGCGTAGGAGCGGGTAGAGGTGGTGGAATTTTCGGAAGCGTTTGATTTTGATCGGGTGCGTGGTGCTGTAGATAGGGCGGAGGCGTAGGTTGTTGATGGGGTTGGTGATGGTGGAGGTGAGGAAGGTGGAAGCGATAATAAAGAAGGTATAGGGGATGTTGACGGGTTCGGGGTCGGAGGGGAATTCACGACCCGGATTGTAGCGCGAGGGGATGCGTGACGGGGGCCGCCATGTTTTACCATGACGGTTGTTAGTAATTGAAATTGGGCTATAGAAAAATAATAAAGGTATATTGGAAGGCGGGTCTCCACCGAGGTGCAGCCTCACACCCCGAGGGAAATAGGCTTGGACGTTGGAAACCCAATAGAACGGAAGGATGTTAGTAATTAAATTAATAAAGAAAACAAAAATTTTTATTTTTTTAAATTTTTATTTGTATACCTTTTTATCCCGGTTCAGCCGCAAAGCGGCACCGCGCTGGTTGGCTTCCGCTGTGTGCCGGTCAGGCAGTGACAGCGTCGCTGGACAGCTGACGGACGGGACAGGAGCGGCTCGGCTTCAGAGGCGTTGGTTTTTCTTTTTTCTAAGCTTCTTCGGTCGGCACGCGATGCTCTCTGTGCGAAGTTTCGACAAAGAGTGATGTTACCTATATAGATTATTCGTGCATTTATACCAGCCATGTTCAGCATCGAAAAGAAAATTACCATTGGCCATCGTTTAGAATTGCGCGCTACATTATATTTACCACACATCTTATCCATAATGTCTACCCCGCATTTTGTGCCATTATAAAAAGTTAAAATTTCTGGTTTCATTTTCTCACCTGTGGCCGGGTAGAGAGAGTCGTCGTTATGCAGACTTGACACAAGAATTACGTTTTTATTTTGTTTCGGAACGTACGATACCAAGGTGTAAGTATCGTTGAATGCGAAAAGACTAAATGTTATTGGTCGTCGTTTGGTATTGACAAACTCTGGTCGTATCTGGGGCTTGTTCTTTTTTAGAGTACCAACATAAGAGATTCTCTCTTTTTGTAATTCACTAACAAGGTTTATGTCAGAAAACCAATTATCCACCGTGATGTTACGTCCTGTCTTTAGTACAGGCGATGCTAAGCGTTTTATAACATCAACTGGTTTGTTACTTTGCTTATAGGGACCATCAGGCTGCTTTCCTGCATATATCTCCAGGTTATATATATATATATATATATATATATATATATATATATATACAGTAGAAGTCCGATAATCCGGCACGTTCGGGACCGGCTCGGTGCCGGACTACCGAAAATTCCGGTCTATCGGGCGGTAATTATAAGAACAATTAGGTTAATAATTAAACTACAAATACAGTATGCAAATACATACAACAAAGTTTATTTTACATTTTATATAATGTATGTACACGTACTGTAAAACATATTTCACTTAGATTTAAAAAAGTCACGAATGTCTTTTTGTTTTCTTGACTTTTGGCGTTTAGTATAAAATTTATTTCTAATGATATGGAAATCAATCATTTCTGAAGCACTGTAGCTAGTACTAGCCTCAGCAAAAGAGATAAACTTATTTAGTGATTCTGCAGCTTCTGCCCAGCTGATTTTTTCCTTTTCTTCCGTTTCGGCATCTGAGTCACTTTCTTCAAAATTTTGAGTAGGCTGAGGGTTTACTACAATGTTGATAATGTCCTCATCGGTTAGTTTTTGTTCAACAGGCTCATTCTCGTCGATTAGAAGCCACTCCTCTACCTCATCTTCAGGCAGGTTTTTCAAGGGATTGTCAGCACTTCTAACGACATCCAAAACTTTGGTCAGAGCGTCTTGATGGTTTTCTTCCTCATCAGTGTGTAGAGTTAGGTCAGATGCAGGGTTTGCAGCTGGCCAAAGTTTTCTCCAGCATTTTTGGAGTGTTGTATTTTTTACCTGGTTCCAAGACAGTGCAATAGCATAGACGGCATCTTTTACTGTAAACTTTTTTTAAAAATCAGTCACGTCACAGTCGGCATTTAACAGGCCTTGAATAAAAGACCTATAAAAGCATTTAAAATTTTGAATAACCCCTTGGTCCATGGGTTGAATCAAATATGTTACGTTAGGTGGGAGCAGAGTGTTACACGTCCAAACCGCACTAGGCGTCGTGTATGCTTACTAATGTAAGCGGGTTGCCAAGCCAGCTAACAGGGAGATGGGCGTGGTTGAAATAATAAGTAAAATGAATGATTACTACGCTCAAACACCTTACACCGATATTCAAACAGCTCAGTCCGGGAAAATATGTCTCTAAGCGCCACCACAATCGCTAAAATTGCTAAAATAATTGTCTTAAGCTGGGTGTTAATTAACCCTACTTGATTGTGGAAAGTAGGATTGTGCTTACTCAGTAAACTCTCACACGAGGGTTCTAAAACAAACACTCGTCCCAAACAATTCAACTCAAACTCAAATATATTTAGTACTACCCAGGTTATTAGAAACTTTTTGAATACACCTCGTATACCAAAACTTCCAAAACAAAATTTATCACTCAAATTCAACTGCATTCATGTAACCAACAGTTATATTTTCTACGCATCCCTCGTATACATATAAAGTAAAATTTCTACTTATTAATGAATAAACTATTTCTTCATTCAATGATCGATAATTAATTTTTAAAATTCCTAACCAAAAGAAAGTCAGTGTCATCTGCTTAATAATTGTTACTTCAATATAATAGTGATAAAGTGCTGCAAAACAGTCAAACGAGAATAATCCTTGAAGGTTTAATATTCCTAACATGAACGATATCTTTTAAATTTAATTTAATTTTTATAATACTTCTGAATCGTATTGGACATTCGTAAACATGTAAGTTCTCAAAACTCATCTCTTAGTTATACTTAATGAAATTTTAATTAACAGCTGACCCGTCATTAGTGTACTGCGTTAATGAAACTAACATGAAAATTTTTGCAATCAACCTGGCAAATATAACCTTTCAGGTTGTTCATTAATCTTACAACCAAAATATGCAAAGTTTACATTCAAGTTGTCGAAAACTAGGTCACCAATTAAGTAAACGTCACAAATGTATCTCATAACTGGCTAAATAATCAACAAAAAAAAAAGTTAACGATAAATATATATTGTCCTGCATAAAATAATAAACAAATGTTTACATACACAACAGCGTGGTTGATAAACCACTCCACCACGTTACTGTCAAAACAAACTTGCGTTTCTACAAAAATTCTTACTACTAAAACAACCAATACAACATAACTCGAGATCGATTATCTTTTTCCTTCAACAATAGTTAATTAAATTACTCAACAATACGCAAATTACAACTAAACAAAAAGATAATCGTGCTTATCTGAGTTTTTAAAATTCTTAAATGTAATTAATTCTTACTTAAAATTGTCCATTAATCCTTCGCTCTTCTTTCTTCTTTCTTCCCGTAAATCAATTATTTGTTGTCCATTTGTATTCCTTAGATTGCCTGAAGGCACATAACAAATACTTCACAATTCCACAAACACTTATTCCTTTCTGTACTCGCGATTAATCCAACTATGCGAGGTTATTACTCCAATAAACCGTAATAAACTATACACGTTTGGTTGCCTCTTAAAAAGTTTCTCGCAACCTTTAGGACAATTTAGTCCTTCCTTAACACAAATAAACTTTTAATGTCACATAAAATTACCTTAACATTGGCTTAATTTACTACCAATACTTCGCTCACTTAAAGGTGGTTCCATAAATAATTTATACTAAAGATCAGTACAAGCTCACGCGCCGCACATCAACACTTTAACGTAATAACTGTTATCTTTTATAAATCTGCTTACGCACTTTTTACTTTCTTGAAAATAAACAAACTGATTTTATCTTCAATCTCAATTTAATTAATTGTTTTATTTATGAATGTCTTATACGATTCATCCCCTTTCGGGTTACGCAGTTGTTTAAACAATGACTGCCTTCAATATTATTCACAAATATAACTCCAACTCAACCCATTCTAATTTCACACTTCACCTCGCGCGCGTGTCTCTCACCGAGCTCTCACCAACAACAACCAAAACTTAAGCTAAAAGCTCACGTCAATCTCTGACTTTCGTATTTATACCTTAAGCCATCCATCTTTAAACATGTCCGACTTCCTCGCTATATTCTCCAATGGTATTCATTCAAGCTTTCTTAGTGCCGACTGATGCTACCCTCTGTACAAACACGCTTGTAATTACTATACATCGCTATGTTTGTTCTTACCTGCAAATTTTACAATTACTTTATGGAGAAGCCATTTCTCGTCATCACATTCATTCAGTAGCCACTCTGGACCATTACACAACTTTCAACGCTTATCTTCCACATGCGCTCGTCCTCCTTCCGCAACATTTGCAAAAATAAGTACCGTCTAAGGTCTCAAATCCCATATACATACACGTATTCTTAAAACTTATTGCACAACATTACGAGAACTTTCTATAATCAACAATTAACATACCAAATCTTTCTCTACATATTTTCTAAAACATTCTACACTTATACACTCACATCTTCCGGCAAAGACTACTCCTTTATCCTCCAACATTCCATTCCTTACAGTAGCAAAACAGCAGCAAACATTATCGTCCCATCGACAAATTTCTTTTCACATTTACATTCATCAGAATCTATTTATTCCAACACCAATGTCTCTATAACATTCAAATACACGTATCTACATACTGAATAATATTTCTCCTAAATTTCCAGTGGCGTAACACCCACCCACATACATTATGCATACACTCAAAAATTTTTTTTTCTCGTTCAAACTCAATACACCTTTACTCAAAACACGTAATACACGTCATTATAACATCCTACATACAGGGTGCGTCATCGCAACCTTACAAGAGTAGCAACAATATTTCCAGAAACTAACTCATCTACTGGCGGGTGGGCTTTGCAATTGTCCAAAAGAAGGATGGCTTTAGTATCTTCTGGTAGACCAAGGCATTTGAAGGATTTCTTGACCTCAGGCACAAAGTGGTGGTCTTTAAAGAGGGCGGCAGTCATCCACGCATTTGATTGAGCATCGTATTGGACAAGCAAGTATGTAACATTCTTAAAAGCCCTGGGTTTTGCAGATTCACCTATCACAAAAGGGGTCACTCGGTGATTTCCAGACGCATTAACACATAGCAAAACGGTTAATCTGTCTTTGTTTTTTTTAAAACCCTTGGCTGATTTTTCTCCTCCCCCAGCTAGTGAAGATGTTGGTAAACATCGCCACAATAGCCCTGTTTCATCAGCATTGTAAATATGTTCAGGTTCAGGTTTTCTGCAGAGTTTTGGTTTGCTGAAAGTGTTTCTCCAGTTACATCAAGTCTTCGAATTCCATACCGAAACTTAAAGTTTCTGAGCCAACCATCATAATAACTACATACACTTTCAGCAACTCCTAATTCTTGGCCGAATTTCTTTGCCTTTTCAACAATCATTGGCCCTGTTACCGGCTTTCCTTCAGAACGTACTGCACTAAACCATTTGAACAATACACTATCTAGCTGTTCCAGTTTTGGTTTTTTTAATGTTTGTCTAGAAGCCAATTTTTCAGTTGTTGCCGATTGAGAAGCAAACTTCATTATTTCATCGTTTTGTTTTTTAATTTCATAAATAGTTGATGAGCCAATATTAAACTCATTCATTAAAACATTTCTATTCTCGCCTTTTCCTAGCCGTTTGATGATTTCTAGTTTCTGTTTGAGAGTCAGTGTTACGTGTTTTCGTTTCTCTCCTTTTGAACTCGAAGGCTTAGGTTTTGAAAACATGGTCACTGTACAGTTAGAACGAAAATCACTTTTTTTTATAAACAGTTTCAAAAGTTATGTGAAAGGACACAAAACAACAACGCACAAAAAAATGGCGAAGACGCTTCGTGATTGATTAACGGAGCTGCACTGCACCTGAATTTGTTGTGACAGCTGAGACTAGCCGACCGCTAATTGTTTCCGAACAATACCGAGCGCTTCCGGATGATCTCCGAATAGCTCTCGAGCGTTTTTATTTGCTTTAAAGACACACTTTTGGAGAAACCAAAATTTTACAATTTTCCGGAGCGATGCCGGACTATCGGCCATTCCGGACTGTTGGATGCCGGACTAATGGACTTCTACTGTATATATATATATATATATATATATATATATATATATATATATATATATATATATATAGAATAGTTTAGCGTCAACTAAGGCAAAAATTGTCGAGCCATATTTGGCCAGCTTCGATGGTATATATTGTCGGAATTTACATCTTCCTCTAAATGCCTCCAGTTTCTCATCTATGGTCAAATTTTCACCAGATGAGTAGCATGGTTTACAATTATCGTTAAAAGCTTCAAATATAGCACGTACTCGTGCTAAGTTATCTGTTTTTCTCCTGCCGTCCCTCGTTTCGAAGTCATCAAAACGAACACATTTCACTAAAAATTTAAATCTGCTCAAAGACATTGTAAGTCTAAATCTCTCGATTCCATCTCCATCGGATGCCCATAACTCCTCCAAATGTAGCTCTATAGACCCCAGCTAAATACAAAAGGCCGATGAAAGCCTTTATTTCAGTAGCGGCTGTAAGTGCAGCATCTCTTTGTCTCCCTTAATTGTCTTTTATTTTAACCACATACTGATTTGTGTAGTTTACAATTGTATCAAATCATCAAACAGGCATTTCCAAGTATCTAACACTCCTTTTACTCCAAGTTCCAAATTTTTCACTCCTGGTAAATGTATCAAAATATTCTCCTTACCTCTTCTTCTAGGTGTTGGTTTTTTTTTCTCCAAGTTGTTATTTTTATCTTTTCCAAGAAAATATTCTGTAACATTTTCATCATCATCAGATTCGCCCTCTTGCTCGGTTTCGGAATCCTCCTGCCTTGTAGTTACGATATCCGGCTCATCTTCCACTTCTTTCCCGAAACTCCCTACACTTTCGTCGTCAGAATCCTGTAGCAAGGTCTTTTGGAGCTCAGCGACATCATTTGGATTATTAAAATTGTATAATCTTTTATCGCCCATTTCACTAAAATTAAAAAAAAATAATAACCTAATGTTTCTGCTAAAAGTAATAAGTAAATAAATACACCTTATAATTATGATTTTTTTGTCACAAATTATATACGAAAACCTGGGAATCAGTTTCTTGTAAAAATATCTCTCAAAATTTGACATTTATGTAGGAAAATTACATGGGGGCGACAACACTATTTTCTATCCTATTTTACTGAAACTAAGAAAAAGTAGCATAATAATTATAAATTATAAATAAATAAATATTTACGTAAAAAAGCAATAAAGAAATATGAATACTTACATAAAATGTAATTTCTGCAATGGTTGGTCGCAATGTATCTCCTGGATATGAAACCTGATAAATCGCTTATTTGTAGAGATATTTTTCAAATCTGTGAAAAAATATAATTTATGAATGGAAAGTAAACTTAACGGGGAAAGATATATTGAAATTTTTAAAACTTAGAACACTGACAGCATAGGTCGCTTGGTATCTCTCAGATACGTAGAGCTTTAATGTCGGACTACAGAGAAGCTCGGCTGTAATTTGTTTAATCCATATCTGCAAAACAATGGGTACCTAGGCATAATATTTTATCTAGTAAAGTAACACTATCAATAATTGATAGTATGCTTTTACATAAATATCGATCGTTTCCTCAAATTACTTAAAATACTGAAAAACTAAAACGTTAATTTTTGGATTATTGTTTTCATTTTGCTTGAGTAGAAAGTTGCAGTTCGTGTAATTCGTGGTGTTTCGTTAATCGTTCGTTAGCTTCCTCTGCCGATGAAAAATCCTGTCCCGTTTTGTTTTATTTACTTTATTTTACACACCTACTTCACTTAAAAGAAATTACTACGTTTCTTTTACGATCAATTGTTTAGTGTCATTTGCTAGCATAGCCAATTATTTTATAGACAATGCGTACCAAATGTATGGAACCGGCCTTGTTATTTCAAAACTATTCAAGCTAAATTGATAAAATTTAATATAAAGCTGTTTACAAAGCCTTCTATTATTCCAGTTTTGTTATTTTGTTAACTGACAAGGTCGGGAGCTGCACAGCCAACTTATTGAATTTTATGTTTTATTTGAAACTGTTATTATGTGATATTGATGCAGTACGTATACATAATGAATAAAATTTTTATTTTGCAACCATTTTTTATTTGTAAATCAAATCCTCCAAAAATTGTTCACCACGTCCGTTTTTCTGGCTTTTCACTCGCTGCGCTCGAATTTATCCGGAATTTGCCTTGCACCAATATGGTCACCCTACGCTAATACTAAACTGTAAATTACACTACCGCCAAGTAGCATAGGGGTGCGGAAAATCTTTTACTCCCAGTATTTGTCCCTATCTATATTATTTTTCCAAAATTAAACTCGTATCACTGTAAGTAATAAAATCTTTACAATATACAAGTGTGTGTCTTTAAAAATCTATAGACCTGATTTATAGTAGGGCTATGTATTTGAAATGTACAATAAGTTAACGCATCTAAGCTTTAATCTAATTTTTGGGCCAAATATGTATTAATAAATACATATCCTTAACCAACAAATACGATGTTTTGTAGATCTTGTAAATTTTTTGAACAAAACCTAGTGAAATGGTAATTTCCTCCATGAAAATGTCTACTTAAGGAGGTTTTTAATAATTTTGTATCTTTGTGTACTGGAGGTTCATTTCATGATATAAACAATTCGTAAAAGAGATTTTCAGATTTTATGATTTTGTTATATATACAGGGTGTCTAGAATCTACCCACGTCCTGTGGGTATTTTTGTTATTATAAGAGATACAGAGTCGCTTAAATTAGAAAAGTTGGGCAGAATTACATGATAATTCAAATACCGATAAGAACATTTAACATTGTTGCCAACTTTCTAAGATATTTGAAAATAACTAAAAATCGTCCAAATTTTCAATCGGCTATATCTTTTTTAATATTCAAAATACGAAAAAGATATAGAGAGACCTTTGATAACCATTTTTACGCAAATTGGAAAATGCGAATAAACATTTTTTTTAGTAATTATTGTTTGAGCTACAACATACATTTTTTTGAATGCCACTATAGGTGACTATGGACTCATTCGATGTCTTATTTTTTTCTGATTTAAACAATGCATAGCTTTGTATGTTTAGTATTATTAGTTACCTCACAATGCAATGTTTGCTGTGGTGTGCTGTGACAATTAAAAACAAAAGTCTGCATTGATTGACTGTCAAATAGTAGATATTGAATTATTTGTTGTAACCAGTTGTAGTTCGTACTTAAATAGTGAATTCATTAATTTCTTAATGGCTTATTCTTCTGAAGAAAGAAATGATATATTTTTTTTTGCTATTACGTGTCTAACAGAGATTCTAATGCTGCCTCGGAATTATATTTTCAAACTTATATGGAAAGAAGACAACCCGATGTGAGATTATTTGCCAAACTCGAATCAAATTTAAAAAAAAAGGGGGCTTTTACTAAACCTCAAAATTTTTAAATTAGTGTTAACATAGAAACAGAAGAACGTGTTTTAGCTTACGTCGAATTTAAACCTACTACATTTCTTCGTGAAATTGCGAACGAGTGCAACACTTCCAAAGATGAATCCCACGTTATTTTGAAACAAAATAATTTTAAGCCATATCATTTTCATATAGTAAATATATTGTATGTTGAAGATTATCAGAAAAGATTACGTTTTGGTACATGGTTGATTAATGAAAGTCGAGCAAACAATCAATTCTCGAAAACCATTACTTTTACCGATGAAGCAAAATTTACAAACAACGGCATCTTCAATAGAAAAAATCATATCCAATGATCCCAAGAAAATCCTCATATTACTATTGAGAGGAGAACTTTTTTACGAAACGAATTTGAAGAAATTTTGGACGACCTTCCGTTGAACGTAATTCAAAATTTGAATTATTTTTAACACGGGGCACCAGCACACAATGAATTACTTGTGTGTAACTATTTACAGGAACGTTTTAATAATTGGATAGAAAATCGAGGTCCAATAGCTTGGCCGCCGCGATCTCCAGGCTTAACCCCCCTCGACTTTTTCTTGTGGGGTGCAATTAAAGACAAAGTGTACCGAGCAAAACCTGGTAATCTAGACGATTTAAAACATAAAATTCGTGTTACTATACAACAAATTAGAACCCAAATTTCAAAACAAGTTTAAAACAATGTCAAATTTATGTTGAAAATAATGGAGGGCATTTTGAAGCACTTCTATCATTGTGTTATCTCAGCTTATCTGTTTATATTTTTTGCTGTTACTCTTCGTTGTAAGTTAAATTTATTTAGAACGTTTTTATTTTATTTTATTTCTTGTTGTTTCCATAAATTTAGTAGTAGAATATGAGCTTATTTTGTTATTTAAATGTTCACGGCACACTTTAATTTGTTTAATAAGTATTATAATTACCTTTTTTTTGAAAATTGTGGGTTAACTAATAATATTAAACATACAAAGCTATACATCTTTGAAATCAGAAAAAAATAATCCTTCGAATGAGTCCATAGCCACCTATAGTTGCCATTTAAAAAAATGTATGTTTGGGTTGTACCTAGCTGGAAAAATAATTACTACAAAAAATTTTTATTCGCATTTTCCCATTTTGCGTAAAAATAGCTATCAAAAGTCTTTCTTATAACATTTTCGTATTTTGAATATTAAAAAAGATAAAGCCGATTGAAAATTTTTACAATTTTTAGTTATTTTCAGATATCTTAGAAAGTTGGCAACAATATTGAATTTTCTTATCTGTATTTGAATTATCATGTAATTCTGTCTAACTTGACTAATTTAACCGACTCTGTATCTGTAATAACAAAGATAACCATAGAACGTGGGTAGATTCTAGACACCTGGTATATGATTTCCAATAACAGAGCCAACAGATCCACAGACACTCACTGAAAATATTCAATTTCTAAGGAAGTAAACTATTTCTGGTACATCAGTGTATACATATGGGTTGGCTAAAGCTTCTTTATCTTGATATAGAACTGATAGTTTCTTTTCGTTACTCATGATTTTTTTTTTAAATGTGGTTTCCGGAATTATTTTTTCAAAGTTGTCCACTAATTAAGAAGACATTTGTCAATACTAACTTCTTTTCTATTTTTATTACCCATTCAGTGATAATATGTAGTGAGACTTCCATCAAAATGTATTTTACTACTTAAGCATTAGGTGCTTTCATGTTACCAATGAGGTAGGAATACCGCATCCGCTAGTAATATGAGAATCTCAGATCAATTTACTTATAAGTAACATGTAACAACTAGTAAAAACTAGAACTGTACATAACCAATGATTTTTTATGCCAACCGAATTTTTCCTTGCAGCATATAATCGAGAGGTAATACGAGAAGAAAATTTCTCGGTTTAGCTCAGCCCTCAGATTTGTAAAAGGAAGGCTGCCATTGCTAAAAATGTTTGAGATGAGGTGAAAAAATCGTAAAAGGAATATTGTCTCATATGTTTTACAATTTTAGAATAATAGATTTTGTTTTACAACCCCTTACTTTTCTGAACGAATGAAGCAAAGTTTACTTGTCTTCCCATTTTGGGTAGTATATCTAAATGTTGTCACCAATTCTCGAACATCTATTGTTGCTAGTAATTGGGAGCTAAACATCTAACCTTACTCTCTTGACCTCTCGCCAAACGTAAGCTTTTATTGCCCGCAAAATTTTTCTATTAAGTGAAGATTTGTAATACATTGTTACAAATCAAAATCAAATTTTCCCCAGATGGCGAAAAATTTCCCCGGATCCTAGATAACCGGATCGGGCATCTTTTGTACCTCTAAAATAGCAAAGTACATTGCGGGACATATATTACTCATATCCTAGTAAACTTGTTAATAATTCTATAGTCTTGTAAAGATGATGAGTGACAATGGATTCAAATTTGTCTCCATTTTTAAAAAGAAACATGCATATTCGACTCGTTATTATCATTTAAGAGCAGAAATACGATGCCGTACCCATTTTGAACTAAACTTATTCATATCCAAATAGTTATACAGAATCCAGAGATGTTAGGCATCACTGCTAATTCTTTCACTCACAAACGGCCGAAACCGGGATCTTCTAATACCGTCTCATCAATAATTGAAATACTTTGAGGCGATGTCACTTCATTTGGCAGACCGGTATTCATCATGATCAAGGGATACTAGTCCCATACGAAAACTGCTCTTCCCCTGTTACCTCTGTGTATAGTTAGACGTTATTCTTGTTCAACGAAATCTTTAATTCTGCCCCTTGGTTAGCAATAAAGAAAAATTAAGAAAAATCGATCTTTCCGTACTCATTGGTTTTAATGTCCTGTAAAAACATTGCGTAATTATAACGCTTAGAATGTGGGGTTTAACAAGCGTGGCATTTTTCCTTTATTACACGGTTTCTAAATGATAGAAGGTGATGAAATCAGCATCAACCTCTAAGCAAAGGGGTACTATGATATATACCGGAAAATGAAGGCAATCCATTAATTAGCGTTTTAATTCTTGATTCACGATTGGTCTTGCGCGATAAGTGGTGAAAAATGGTGTTTTCTAGAATATATCTCGCTCAGTACTTGGCTAAATGTAACAAAAAATAGCAAATTACGTTTACATACACAGAAATAAATATCGATTATGATGCAAATTGTTTGATTAAAATCGGCCTAATAGTTTTCAAAATACAAACGTTAAAGTCAGATGACTAAACTTTTTACTTTGACAGTAGTTGTAGCTAAATAAAATGTTTATAACAGAGATAAATCCGTAATTATACAATCGAGTCCTTGATAATTGATATGGTTATTAATAACGTATAAATGCTTTATTGGGGAAGTTGAAATTATAGTCATTAAAATGAATAATTTTCAGATCTTATATTTACATTGCACAACAGAGGATAATTATATCTTTGTAGTTCTAACACATGGCGTTAAGCTATAGTCATAACTGAGGAGTATTCACGCAAATGTCAATAAGTCCAAATTTAACATGTTTGAGTTTGAAGTGGAATCTTAGTCAAGAGCCTGAACTATATCATATACAAGCC
This sequence comes from Vesta saturnalis, assembly GCA_036346205.1. Classification (NCBI taxonomy): domain Eukaryota; kingdom Metazoa; phylum Arthropoda; class Insecta; order Coleoptera; family Lampyridae; genus Vesta; species Vesta saturnalis. Next base: position 130,865 of record JARFJB010002027.1, read on the forward strand.
AAGACCCGAACAAAACTCAATAAGTCTCTTTGTAATTCAATATCAAAACAACCTGTTTCATACAAACCTTTATAAATCCAGACGTTACCAATTTGTGTACGTTTTCGAACAAAAGTTAATAAGTCCACATTATAATACTGCATAAAACTTTCAATATTTACTCAAAAATTCATAAGTCCCGTATTATTTATGTACGTAAACTTATTACTTTTTACTGGTTTTGCCATCTGTTAATAGGTAGTAGAAAATTACTGAACGACTTTTCCTGAATTAGTGCGTAAATTTCTGCAATGATTTCGTACACAATATTTAAATGACGCGTACGAGAGAGGTCTAAAGGTTGAAAGTCGAGTTTGCGCCATACTATTCTCGGCAAAACAGCTGATTGTCATTGTGAGAAAGGTGTTGTTTTGTATTGCGACGATTGAGTAAATAGTTTTTTTTTTAATTCCTGATTTTAAGTTAAAATGACTAACAAACTGGTATTTACTTTGGAGAAGGATACAGAAGATTTAGTACCAGTAACGGAAGCAAGTGGTACCAGAAAACGAAATAAAAACATAACTAAACGTGGATTGCAGAAAATGGAAAGGTTATAATAATGCAAAACCTGTTTTATTTTACTTTATTGTTTTGATTCTTTTTAAATTTTAGGTATAAGCGACCTGTTTTTAATGAAATTAAAAAATGTAACCACAAAAATAAAAAGGTTTATGAATGCAAGAATGTTACGGAACAAGAAGTGAAATTTTCGAGGGAAAAATTGTACGACCAGTCAAACTCTAAAATACAACAAGATCAGCAGATTTGTAGGTTTTTGGCGATATCTGCTCCCATTCGCAGACGAAGTCACGGCAGATCTCTATTACTTATGTGGTAAGTTTAAGATAATTATAAAGATGTAAGTTGATCCATCTCGAATGTGGTTTGGAATTAAAATGAAAACCAGAATATCTCAAAATCATCCACCACAGGTGTATTACTGCAATTTGACAAAGTTTGAATTCCCAATATACGTGTGGTGGATGATTTTGAGCTGTTCTGGTGCTTTATTTCAAGATTATTATGTTTGGTTTAATAAACTCACTGTAGGATTTTGTTTTAGATACCTTTTAAAAAGAGTAGCAAAACTGTGTGCTCAGAGTTTTTGCTTTCGAATTTTAAGCTCTCTCACGCCAGAATTATTAGGCTGTCAAAAGTCTTGGAAAAAGGAGATATCCCTACAGAAAATCGCGGAGGAGACAAATCCGGACACAGATTAGCTACAAGCAAGGATGAAGTTAGAGAATTTTTGAAAAAGTTAAAGGGGACTGAAAGTCACTACAGCAGAAACAAATCAAGACGGATTACCTTAATTCAAATTTAACTATAAAAATGTTGTATCGTCAGTACAAGACGAATTCACGAAATCAGACAGTATCATTTTCTACATTCCACAGAATATTTTGTGGGGAGTTTAACATAGGTTTTAACTCTCCTGCATCAGATATCTGCAGTCTTTGTGAGAGGTTGAAAATGCAATAAAAAAGGAAAAAGATCCTGAGAAAAAGCAAAATCGTGACAGAAAAAAGAGTTCACAAAATGCGTTCCAATGCGTTTTATAAGCTTATGAAAGACAAGCCCGAAATTTCGTTAACGTTTTGCTTTGATCTCCAACAGGTGCAACCTCTTCCTAAAACTGCCATTAATTATGCATTTTATTTAAGGCAGCTCAATTTTTACAGTTTTGCTGTGGTTCCAGTGGAGCCTGTTGCTAAACCTAATTTTTTCACTTGGACCGAAGAAGAAGCTGGCAGAGGTTGTGTAGAAATAGCTTCAGCCCTTCTAAATTTCCTAAATAATTTATCAATACCGGTAGAAATTGAAGTTTTACGTTTTTTTTGTGATGGATGTGGCGGACAAAACAAAAATAGCCACATCCTTCATATGCTAATGTACTGGATGTCCAAAACAAAGACGTCCATTACTAAAATATGCATTATTTTTCCCGTCAGAGGTCATAGTTTTATACCTGCAGATAGAGCTTTCGGTCAAATAGAAAAACTCTTGCGAAAAGAGTCTTCAATTAAGAGCAAAGAGCAGTATCACGCAATTTATAGAAAAGTGGGAAACCTATATGTTTTGGCCCAGGACTGGAAACTAATGAACATTAAAAGCTTAGAAAAAGTTTTTAAAAAATAGTTGGAATTAAAGATATGAAGCGAATATGTTTAGAAAAGACAACAGCTGAAAGCGGAAATATGTAAACAATGGTAGGTGGACATCAAAATTACATGACGGAATTCGAAATGGAATATTACCAAAACTTGGCGAAACGTGGAACAAAGCTGTCAAGTATTTGCCTCCCTGAACTTCAACTGGGCCATGTAATCAAAAAAGAAAAACTCGACAACATTCAGTCACTTTTGATAGCAGCTTTCGATATTGACTGGGCCGAAGATCCAGACTTAAAATGGTTTGAAAAATTTTGAAACTTCCTGAGGCGGAGGTAGTGAATTCAGAAGAGGATGAAGTTAGCCATGAAGATCTTTGTGACTGCCTTGATGAAGATTCATCATTGCATGTGTAAATCAGCATTTTGTTTGAACAGGGTAAAATCCCAAGAATTTGTTTTTCATTTTGGATCTTCGCTTGATTAAGATAATAATATTATTGATTTGTGTAGCTAAAGCTAGAAAGGTACTGAACCAATACATATTTTTTTTTAGTTTTTAGTTTTTTAGTTTTAAACAAAAGTTAATATGTTCTTTACTGTTTTCATCCATACCTTAATAAGTCCAAAGCATTCAAGCAAAATTCAATAAATCAATATTATTTTTTTTTATTTGTGAAGAAAAATACATTTTTTTGTTACACGCTTTTATATTTTTTAATGTAAAATCGAATAACTTTTATTTGCCGTATGTATTATTCCAGAAATATTTATCAACTTATTAATAAAATCTTTTTCCTGAAAATCACAAAAAATGGACTTATTACTTTTGCGTAAATACTCCTCAACTCATAAATATGCAGTTTTTGTCGGGCGGTGAATTAAGAACCACTCCCTTCATTACGGTACGGTAATTGAGTTATACCTGCAGCACAATGAAAATAATTCCACTCAAACTGCTGAATTCTGCGTTTATTCCATGTTTATGTATGGTTTATTCCACAAAACCTGTGTGTTTTGAAGTTTATTCTTAGTAAATTGACGTGTAACATTACACAAATAAACCTATAAGTATCATAACACTACACCAGGACAAAATCAATTTATAGATATAAAAGTGTAATTTAAAAAAAATGCTAAGGTCATGATGAATTATGAACACAATAATATAAATAAATAGGTGTCCCGGTAAAATTTGATGTGCGTAAAATAATTTAGAAAAAAATTTTAAATATTGTTTATATAAGATTAAGTGATAGTAAAATTATATACAATTAAGATGCATGTATGAATTACATGTTCTTGTTTTTTTTTTTTTTATTAAATATGTTCAGTTAAGTACTCAAATCCTTTTGGAACCTTTTTGTTTTTAAGAAATCAAATTTTAATGAATAACCTTTAAATACTTGGTTTTTCAAGAGAAATTTTATTTTATGGTACATACAAAGATTGTAATTTGTATTAAAGGTGAGTGCTAAAATTTAAATTCTAATTCCCATTAAAGGTGCCACAAAAAAAAAGGTGCCAGAGTACAGCTTTATGCACACACAAGGTGCCATGTGTATACTGCAACCCGCACACACGCATGCACGCACGTACGCACCCACCCACCCACGCACGCACGCGCCCGCACGCACGCACCCACACGCGCACACACGCGCACATTTATTTAAATTAATCTGCAATTGTTCAATATGAAGATGGTTCCATCAACCAATTTCGGGAATAAAATTTTCGTAAATAGGTGAATGATTTCGAATTAGAAGTCAAAATAAATTGTCAGCTCACAAAGTTTTTATTTTCGTTTGTCATGCGCATACTCGCCTCACACGGGCAAATTGTTTATTTTGATCAAAAATGAAATGAATGTCTTTTCAAAAATGAGCTGTCTTTTCCCAAAAGTAGCTATGTTTCATAGGTACAAAGTCTGTTGCTTTTTTATTGTTAAACAAAAAAAACTAATTTTATAACTTTTAACTTAAAATAAACCATTCAAAGTTAAACTAAAACAATATTACTTTAATATACATTAGATGTTTACCTTTTTTGTTTTCGAATTTCATTAAACAGAAAATCTTTAACAGTTTTCCAGGGCCTATGAGAAACTATTTTTCCTGCCCCTGCGAAAAATTTTTTTATGTCACCTATTTGAGGAGCCTTCTGCATGGCAATAAAAGAATTGAAATAGTTTTTTGTGATTTGTTTTTCAGACTCTGACCAACAACTTTTTGTTACCTTTTTTATAGGTTTCTTTGCGGAGGCAGTATTAGTTTTGTATTTTTTTTGCCCATGCGTATGCTTTTTCTGTGTAACATTTTGTTTATACGATGTCGTTGGTCCAAAGTTTTCTTTATTTTCGTTATCATAGTCGTCTTCAAAAGTAATTTCGTCCAAATTTGTTCCCTTCATGTTGTTTAGATTTCTCTCTCCATGTTTAGCAGTAATTTACTTATTTTTGCTAATTCCAGTGTTCCATCTGCTAACCGATAAAACTCTCTGTGGACACGAATGTCGTGACCCATAAATTTTGCTAGATTGTCCAATTCGTGTTCCTTCAGATTTAATAACTGAGCCATAATCGCTACGTGTTTACGTAATTTTGTGCTTTTAATGGTTGTAACATTAATACAATTTGCAGCCGCAGCCCATTTTTGTATTACTTTATGAGCAAAAAAGTGCCCGTTTATTGTTGTTCAACGATGGAAACAAATATACATTACTTTCGAGTACACCACATTCTGTTCGTTTACGATTAATTAAATTAATATTTTTTTGAAACTTTTCTGTTAAAAGGACCGGAACACCTGGGCCTTATTAGTGATTTACTTCATTGTTTTTCGGATTCACCTAATACTTGAAACACATCAGAATTGACATCACATTTCGTAGCATTTTGGTAATCCTTTAGGTGCATGTACTGCACTTCACCAACTCGACGTCTATTTAATATTATTATCATCACTAATGTAATTTCGATCAGATCTTTAAAAGCCAACACGGTTGTACTAAGTTCTAAATTGTTGTAGTGAATACAACTTTGTTGATTTATATAATTGCTAAGCTTTTGTATATCACTGGAGAAAGGCACTGATTTCGGCTTGTTCCACTTCTGCTCATTTAAAGTTCTGTAAGCATGACTTGCTACATCTACACTCCATTTTGCTTCCAGTACTTCAAGAAATGCATTTAATTGTGGAATACGATCTTGTAAGATCGGCTCTTGTAAATAGTAATCTTTTAACATTGTCACACATTTTTTTATAGAAATGCCAACCCTCAAGGCATAAGACGGAATTTTAAACAAATTCTTTTCTATATCAAAACCAGCTTCTTGAAACACGCATTCCTGTAAAAATTGGTACTGAAAAGGATTAAGCAAGTGCCATAATTTAGTAATATCAGGATTTAATTTGTGTGCTCTTAATAACAATCTACTTAATTCTCGACATCTATCAATCACAGTTCGATTATATCTACTATCGTGTCCCAACCTACTAAACAGTGACTGTCCATAGTTTAATATTGTTTGGTCTTTTCTAATGGTATTAAAAATATCATCATGCTGCATTTGCTGTAATATTTTTACTCTAAACCGTTGCGTTACTTTAGGTGCTGCTTCTAGTAATAAAGAATTCGTGCGTTGAATAGTACGGTTTCGCACAGTAGTACAAACACAATTAAATTTACATTTTCTTTGATGGGTAGCTAAATATTTTTTACTAAACAGTTGAAAACAAAATTAACAAGGTATATAGTCTGCTGAAAACTTTTCGTTTAAAAGCCCAACTCTTCTTTTAGGCACAATTTCCCCTATTCCCTTTGCTATAGTTGCCGTATTTTGTTTAAATATTGCTCTATTTTGGAGATCTTGTATTAAAAGTTTTCTTTCTGCAGAATTTTTTTCTTTTTTTAAAATTTCAACAATCTCATCCTCATAAGAGTGCTTTCTGTACCAATGTTTAGGAAGCTGAGTAAAAGTCTTATTACAAAAAATACATAAAAATCTTTTATCCCATTTTCTTTTTCCTTATGTTTTCGATACCTGGCTTACATTCAAATTCAGTGTTTCAATATTTTCTTTTTTATTTTCGGATTCATTACTGTTCTGAATATCTAAACCAACGTCATCATAAGTTAATGTTCCATTTCCGCAATTAATACCTTCTTGACAATCACGTTTTCTGTTATCATTATTAACACTCTCAGATAAGGTTGTATCTTTGATTGTATTTTGACAGCGTATAGAATTATGATCAAGACTGTGACGATTACCACTTTTCTGGTAAACGTGCAGTAAATCATCTGAAGTCCTTAGTGGTACCATTTCTGATACATTTAAGCTTTTTTCTGTATTTATTTGGAGCACTTCTGTATTTTCGTCAGATGCATCCAAATTCTCAAATGAAGTAATGCGGTTTACAACTTTGTAACGCCTCTTCCTTTACAATAATTAAATTTAAAAGGTTCAATTTAATTTACCTCGGTCTAGCTCAAATCGGGTCTTGTCTTAACAAGACTGGGTTGGTTCGTATCGTGGTGCTCAACACTGTACTCTTTGAATAATACAACAAAACTATTTTAAACGTATATTACCTATTGTTTTATAAATCTAAGATAATCTAACCTACAGGAAATAACAATAATATAACAAAAATGACAATAATATAACAAAACAAATCTTATTGGGTGTTACCCGGGATGTCCTGGTTAGCAGCGCCCGTTTGGCTGGTCCCCCGTGGACGGTAGTGGTTGTTACTGGATCCTGAGCCGTTTCTGTGGAAATATAAATTATTGTGGTTCAATGGTTGGTGTGTTATGACCCAAAAATCCTACTAATGACAATTTAATTTTGTTTATTATGACCGTTCAGGCCTACCCTGTACACGGTAGCCTGGTATTTGTTCAGGTGGCGCTATGTAAAATTCTATATATTTTAGATAAGCTGGGGCAACGAACGCGTTGATGTCTTTAAGCAGGTCAAAGAGAAAATCAATAATTTAAAGTAACCTTGGTGCGCATGACTATTCTTATACATGATTTGGCTTTCAGACTGACTGGATATGAGCTCAGTACTTGGAATGCTTTATACAGGATAGGTTAATATTTACATGTGTTAAATGCAAATTGCACTTACGCGTTTAATTATCTACCCTAACTAAACAAGCTGATCTCAGGATTTCTTAATTAATGGAGAACGTATTTACAGTAATGAAATGAATATCTAACATTTAATTATGCCCGGAAATAAATGTATTAAATATTAGAAAAAACGTCTGTTTTTGTTAAACGCGGATACTTTTCGTATTAGGGAAACTTACTCTAACTAACAAATACAGGGAAGACGGAGTTTATCACGATCTTTTACGTTAATAATTTTTAAAGATTACTTCTTTATTAATTGTTATAAACGAATTAAGCGGAGGCGAGTTTACACGACCTTTTAGGACTGCGTGTAATAAATTGAACAATTCTGAGAATTGTTTCCGACGGAAAGCAGGTGTTTCAAGTAAGTGATTTATATGCGATTGCGAGACGCAGGAGTACGTTTAATGTAATTTATCACGTAGACGCACCACGGGTTCGTCTTTTTATCTGGAGGATCACGCGGGTGATCTCTACGAATGCGGCTTCTGGTATTGAAATTACCTCTAGGTCAAGGCGTCGCTTGTTTGTATTACTATTTTCCTCAGGATCAGGTCGGTGTATTGTAGGTGTAATGTATGTGTAATATCTGGTTAATGGAGAGCCCTTGCTAAGATTCTGGGTCCAGCCCGTCGGCTGCTGTACCAAGGGTTCTACCTGGTGGAGCGTTAGAATTTGAGCGAGTACCCTTCTTTCCGCTGGAGTAAATGGAAGATGCCTTATGGGCGTTAGCCCGAAGTAGCAACGTCCTGGTTTGTGTGTATGTGTGTCGAAGGCAACTTCATGCTTTACAGCCTGTCGTCTACTTCTAGTGTGTGTACTGGTTGAAGAAGGTAACTTCAGGCTATACAGCCCGGCGTATACTTCTAGTGTGTGTACTGGAACGGTTAGATTACTTCAGGCTCTGCAGCCCTTCGTTTCTCTAGGTGTCTGGTGTAATGTTTTAGAAACGTGGTGCAATAAAACTTACGTGCTGTTAACCTTAGCGTAACTCAACCAGCAGTTTGACTGTACAAAGCTGATTGACTGGTGACGGCGGCGAAGTAACGCGACTAAAAATGCACGATGATTCAGGATAAACAGATGCGGTAATCGGCAGGTCGGCGACGTATACAACGACACTAACTACGGCAGGCGCGCGGTCTGGATCTCTGTTCTGGATGCTGAAGACGCGAGCGTATCAGGATAGCGGAGTCGCGAAGTAACAAGTAGCGGCAGGTGGTCGCGATACAAGTAGTGAAGCAAGTAGTCGCGAAATCGCGGAGTAAGTAGGCGCGGACAAGTAGGATTTCTTCCGGTTTTTTTTGTTAGTATTCTCATGCTTATGGTTAGTAATTACTTATTTTAGCTTATATATCTTATTTTAGACTGTTCAGGAGTCCTTCTCCTCTTCAGCCCTGGTCATTCCCTTGTTGATGGCGCTGTTTTTATTATTGTATTGTGTACAATCATGAGGTGCGGTAATTTTTGGTAATAAAAAAAAAGAAAAAAAGGTGTTTAAATTTATTGAATTTGAATTTTTAATACTGTGTGGTTGGGTTTAAGTGTGCGTGTGGGTTCGTGTGGTGTGCAGTGTAATTAATTAAATTCGTTGGCCGGTGTCATGCTGGGTCGTCATCGGATAGCCGGGGGGATGCGGAGGGCATATGGGGTACTATCGGGGGCTTCTTCTATCTCCTCAGGGAGGTCGTCGAGGAGTTGTGTGAGGATTGCGGGAGGATGTTTTTAATTTGGGTTTCTTTCGAGGGAATTTGGGAAAGTGGTAGTTGTAAGGAGTGCTAAGGATTTCTTTGGTTGGTATAGTGTTGCCGAAAATTCTTTTATAGGCGAAGTTTTCCTGGAGTTTTTGGATACGCTTTGTGAATGGGGGTATATTGGCGTGTTGTAGGGTGAGGTTAGAGTGAGATCATTAGGGTACCTGAGGGGTAACCTGTGTATTCGTCTAAAAATTCGGTGTTCACAGGAGGCGATTGAGGAAAGATGATTGAGGTTAATGTTTATGTATATAGGAGCTCGGAAATCCATAACAGGGCGGATGTATGTTTTATATGTGTGTAGGAGTGTTTTAGGGTGACAACCTCTGATTCTACCCCGAAGGGCGCCCAGTAGGTTTGCGCGGTTTGTAATCCTGTTTAGCGTTCTGTTTACATCGGGGAGCCAATTGAGGGTTCTAGTGAAGAGGATTCCTAGGTAGGTGATTTCATCTTGGAGGGTTAGCCTTTCTTGGTTAAGGGTGAGGGAGACGTTTCTGGAGGCAAGATTGAGGAACTTATCGTCTGTGTAATGAGGATGTCGGAAAAGGATTGTTTGGGTTTTAGTGGGATTGACGGAGACTCTCCACTGGTTCGCCCAGTTAGAGAAGTTCCGTAGTGTTTTGGCTATGAGGCGGGAGGCCGTTTCGCTGTTCCGATTAACCGCCCAAAAGGCGGTGTCATCCGCGAACTGCGCAGCGACTACTCCGGGTTGGGTAACTTCGGGAACATCGGATGCAAAGATGGTGTAAAGGGTAGGGGCTAAGACAGAACCTTGCGGAACGCCTGCTGTTGGTTGAAAAGGATCGGAAAAGGTTTTCCCTACTTTGACCCAAACTGACCGATTGGTCAGGTACGAGAGTAGGAGTTTGGCGAAGGGGTCGGGTATGTTGAGGTTTCGGATCTTTTGCAGGAGACCGGCGTGCCAGACCCTGTCAAATGCTTGCTTAATGTCCAGAAACACAGCCAGATTGCATTGCTTGTGATTGAATGCTCTGGTGGTGTCCGTAAGCAGCTTCAACAAGGGATCGTGACACGTTCGGTTAGGATGGAATCCGAATTGGCTGTTGGGAAGGAGGTCGTTGTATTCTAGGTGGTCCCTGAGTCGCCTGGCTAGAATCTGCTCAAAGCATTTTCTGAGGCAGCTCAGGAGGGAGATTGGTCTGTAGGAGGAGGGTGAGGTAAGATCAGCGTGGGATTTAGGTATCATGACGGTGGAGGCCGATTTCCAGTCCGTCGGGAAGTACGATAGGGTAAGACATTTATTGTAAATAGTGGAAAGTAAACGGAGTGTGGGTTGGGCAGGTGGCGGAGAATTTTTCGGTTTAGGCCGTCATGACCTGGAGCAGAATTTTTACCTTTTTTGAAATATGTGCTGACCTGGTCGGAGGTGATAGGGGCGTAAAAAGGACTCTCGTTATCGAGTAGGCTTTCGGGAAGGTTAAGACTACGGAAATTATCAAGGCGACCCTCAAGGAGTGCCTTGAATTGGTTATCAAATTGGGGATCATCTGGGGATCGGAAAATGGATTGAAGGTGGCGACCATAGAAATCGGCCTTTCCTTGGTCGGAGGAGATTAGGTTGCCCTGAAGGTCGATTAAGTGGGATTTGGGGTTTACTTTTCTTCTGGTCAGTCTATCAAACTGTTGCCAGAAGAGTTTACCATTTCTATAGTCAAGCTGGGAGGTGGCTTTGGCCCAGGAGTCTTCGGAGTGTTTATTGATGTCTCGCCAGATTAAGGCGTTAAGGCGATTGTATTCGGTCTTGAAAGCCGGGTCCCTGCATCGCAAGAATTGACGATAGATTCGTCTTTTCTCTTTGATCCAGTTCACAATGTGCCGTGGGAGCGGTTTTCGAGAAATGTCGATGTTTTTTAATGGGACAGAGTTATCGACCGCTTCCGCAATAACGGAAGTTAGGTCTCTAATGGCTCTCTCGAGATCTTGGGTCGTTTGAAGATTAGGTGTGGGAAGGTTGTTGGAGATGTGTTCGGAGAACACATTCCAGTCTGCTTTTGAAAAATCTTTAATGACTGTGTATTGAGGGGGTGAAGGGGGGCTGGACAAAATGAAGTTTTGACCAGTAGGGGAATGTGATCTGATGTGATCGTGGTGCCTAAAAAGCACTCACGATCGAAATAGTGAGCTATGGGTTCGGAGACTATGATGTGGTCTATTATTGAGGCACCTAAGTGCTCGAAGTAGGTTGGCTGTGTGTTGGCGATTCGCAGGAGCGGCAACTGCAACAGAGCAGATGATAGTCTGTTACCGTTGCCATTCGTTGCGGTGTCACCAAATTGGGTGTGGCGAGCATTGAAATCACCTAGGATTACTGCGTTGGGAAGGCTAGAGGCATAGAGTAGAAGAGCATCGGATAGGGAATTGTGGCCTGGCGGGTTATAATATGATATAAATATTATAGGAGTGGGAAAGTGCACCGACACAGCAACGTATTCGAGATGCTGTAGGTGCACATGAAGTTGAAAAGGAGTGGATGGGAAGGAGTTTTTGATTAAGAGGGCGGTTCCGTGGTGGCTGTTGTTTAGGAATGAGTGATACGTGTTGAAATTGAGTGAACATCGGGGTGTGAGCTTTGTTTCTGTGATGGAAAGGATGTGTATATTGTGTGTGTGTGTGTGTGTGTGTGTGTGTGTGTGTGTGTAGAAAGTGTTTTATTAAGGTGCGTTTCCGACGAACGCCTCTGGCATTAATGGTCCCTGCTATTATAGCCATTGGAAAGGAGTGAAGGAGTGGGTGGGCGGATTACGGCGACCTTCATCCGCGTACCGGATACGCAGATGCTGATGCTCCGTTGGAAGAAGGTTTGGGATAGCGAGTCAATGGTCCGAACAACCCTTTCTCGCCGGTCAGGAAACATGCTGGTAAGGGCGTGGGTAAGAACTTGCAAGAAATCCTTAATGGATAAGGATTGGGTATCGGGAGAAGGTTTGAGGTGGGCTGTGTCTTCCGAGTCGGACTCTTCGGAGGACAGGATAGGATCGAGGGATGCCATCATCGATGGGGAACTGGGAGGTTCCCGTCGCTTTCGGCACTGGAAGGAATAGGTGGGATGCGCTTCCCCGCAGTTGTTACACTTTGGGTTGGCGGCGGATTTATATGACGAGGATCTGTGACTTTCGCCATAGTTAGGACAGCGGATGGTACGGGAGGGACACTCCTCAGAAGTGTGCCCCACCTGCGTCCAGGTGGAGCAGTACTTCGGGAGGGGTTGCGGGATGAGGGAGGGTTCGCAACGGTAGTGTCGCCCGAACATGACAATACCGCGTGCGAGGAGGTATTCTATGGTGGCTTGGGAAGAGGTAATGACTCGGATGAGGGATGTAGGTGTGTTCGTCGTCTTAGAGGTGATGCGAACGGCCTTCCTCACATGCGGAAGATCGATCGCACCCAGGATCTCTTCGACTAGTATATCCTTATGTACGTGACGAATCACGCAGGATTTTTAATATCTACGTCGGAGGGGATTGAAGTTAATTATTTATGGTGCAATATCGCGCAATCTTTTGTAGTGGGTTTTAATTTTAAACAACTTTACCTATCTTAATTACTGTAGGGCAATTAAAAAAATTAATTACATAAATTTTAGTAAAGTTAAGCTGGATCTTTACAACTTCACAAGAAAAGGCAATGTTATCGGTTTCATTAACTTTTTCAATGCAGACGTTGAAACCATCTAGCAAATTTGATGAACTATCTGTTGAAACGTATGATCAAGGAATAAAATCATCACTCGAACCGTTGTAAGAAAAAGGATTTGAGACTGTTTGGCTAGAAAGGTCTGTCAGTGAGTCTTTTGCTTGAAGCGAAGCGGATTCTGTAGGGATAGTTTTAGTAATAGGACAAATTTTATTTTCTTCACATGCTACAACGTACGTTGCCTCCACAGGTGTGCTACATCAATGTTCCTTACTTTTGAATTGCTGACGTTCGCCTTTACATGGTGGCGTAACTGAAGTACAGTACAAAGAATCATTATTTGTAGGTTTTGGATTGGAAATGGGCAAAGACGTTTTTTTAGGGAACGCATTTATGTAAGGTTTATTTAATTCCACTATAATCTCCTCTGGTGTTGTTGATGGTAAATCTGATGTATTATTGGGAACTGCTAAGTTACTTACTGGAAGATCGACATTGCAAAACGTTCTCCATTGTCTGTAAAAACGAAAGAAAAATTAACATTTGATCATTTTTACAAAACTTTATTTATGTTGATCGATTTTAATTTCGCATATTATTTCATCACAAACCTGAGAATTGTCCCTTTCTACAGATTGAAATACTGAAACAGTCATATTATCACTAAATTATTAAATTGGAGGAAAAGCGAAACAAGTGTGTATAATCTGTTCACATTTTATTCTCGCGGCAGTAGGCCTTGTTAGGGCGACATTTTGGTTGATAGTAAAGAAAAGTTACTAACAATTTGATGCGTCATTTTGCTTTGAGGTTATGTTTGCCGTAATTTTGTAGTACATGGTTGCAATTTATTACATTTGATCTCTTTTAAATGCTTCACATGCATTTAAAATTGCTTTTTTGATTTCTAAAGATATTACTTTTGGCATTGTACTAAATTCTTGCGGTAACGTTGTATCGAAATTATAGGTTAATGTCGCATTTCCGTCATTAATATCAAAAACACAAATTACCAATTTAAAGAAAAAAAATACAAACCTACTAGCGCGAGAATAAAAAGTGAACGAAGTATAGTCATGTTAGTTTGTCAGTAGTTATAATCTGCTTTAAACAAAATTGAATTTATTGAGCCTGAATGTGATAATTGATAAAGCACCCGATTTGTTGAATACCTTGCAATATCTATTGTTTATTGTTATGAAGGTAAGAACAATTTGTATCAAACACAAAACGGTGTAATTTTAGTATAAGAAAATTTGCGCAAAAACTGATTTGGTTTTGAAATACTGGTACACGGGTTCATAGTGCCCCCCCCCCCCATTTTTCACTACCTGCGCAAATGATTTTCAAGTTATTTTTTAAAGCATTCATTTTTGGTTATTTTTGGTCTCTTATAAAATTTTGCCAAAACGCTTAGTTTTAGAGAAAGATTACAATATTCATTTTTGACTGCTGCCATATGAGACTATTTTGATGCACTGGGTATATGCAGCCTTGTGTTGTGTGTAGAACGTGTTTTGAATGGTATATGACCGTGAGTTGGCACAAGAAAAATTTTTTGTATACAGAATGTAAATGAGTATTTAAATGTATAAAGCATTTTGAGTTGAAAGTGTTAAATTTGATTAAGGAATAATGTTTGGGTAACACCCCGGTGTTAAAATTTTTGTTAATGGTCAGCCTGTGAATTTGTGGTATGTTGATATTGTATTAAAGTGTAGAAAAGGAATATATATATATATATATATATATATATATATATATATATATATATATATATATATATCAATACCAGCATATAAATTCACAGGCTGACCATTAAGATATTTACAAATGAAAGGATTTATTGAGAATTGAAAAAATATTTATTGGTGAGCTTTTCTTCAGCGAACATCGTTTTAAAACTATTGTGTATACAGAACTCGCGCGTTTCAAAGAGGAACCAGAAGTAATTCTTTATGTAATTAAATGTAGGTGTGTTAATATAAGCAATGAATTAAGTTAAATCGTATAGTACATTGATCCTATTGATTAAAACATATGTGCATTGTTAACATTACAAAATCGTCTGCTTATGAACTTTTAAGATTTTAATGTCTCAGCGAAGTAAATATATTCTGTAACATTCGTTTTAAGGGCATACAGTAAATCAGATTGCCCATTTCGTTTGACGCGTAATGCGCGACAGAGGAGGACCGTTAAGTTAGAGAATAGGGCGTTGGACAACGTTCATGGCCGATTATCAGTGACAAGTGTGGATAATTATTAAAGATATTTACAGCAAATCAACCCCGTGGATACATTACACCGGATAAAGGAATTTATTTATGTAAGAATTTTAGATTTTTGACTGATAGAAGTTTGATTACCTTTAGAGACGTTATTGTTCATATTGTAAGCTTCTTTTCAGACATTAAGGATAATCAATCTCTATTACCCGTTATTATATGTTTAGATTATAAGATTGAGGGACTTCAGTTTACAAGAATTTCCTGCATGCGAGGCTTCTGGGAGGCTACATTTGTAAATATGTTGCTAATTTGGTGATTTGATTAGTTAACTTGTTTTTTTGTTTAAATTGTGATTCCTTATCCTACAGTTCTGAAAGATCAAACATTATAAAATTCCATGGTTACTTTGTGTGAAATTACATAAAGGACTACACCATTTAAAAATAATCGACGTTTGGATATTTTGGGTAAATAATTGATCTGAAATCGCTTATTTTGAGCCAGATCGGTCACAAAATTTAATTATTTGGTATTCCTTAATAATTATTGAATACTCCTTACTGTTAAGAAGATATTTATTAAGCAGAAATTTCAAATTTGAATTATGATTAAATCGTAGGTACATGTGAATGTTTAAATACATTTATTTTAAAACGAGAGTATTCAAATATTTGATAGAAAATATATGATTCATGTACGATGCACTAATCGTTTTTTCTTCAAATTTTAGATATACGATTTAATGTTTTCGTGGTTAAAAATTAAAAAATTATTTTTCTACATCTATTATTACATAGATTTTATGAATATACAGGGTGTAATCAATAAGTTTACAATGACTCGTATGCTTCAAAATTTCATTAAGCTCTGGATAAATGTATTTTTAGGGGTAAGTTTATTGACACGAAATTTAATGTATTTATGTATTTTCCAGTCAGGTAGGATTAACCTAACACCTCGCTCAGGACTATTTATTAAAGAAAAATTTAAGGTCGTGTTGGCGTTTAGAGACAATTTTTCCTCGCTAATGTATTATGTATCGTTTTTATTCAATATGGTATGTTCAATACATTTAACCTGTTGGTTATAATACTTCTAATTTATACTACAATAAAGTATTGGAAAATGCTACTTCATTTTTTTTCTTTACTACTATTGAGGTACAGAAAAGGGGAGATATGAAAAGTCACATAACATATTTTAGTGCGCCAATGATTTTTGAAATAGTAACTTTTCGTTAAGCTCTTTTTCTGATATTTTCATATCTACCTTTTATCATCTTATTTTTGGATATTGTTTAACAAATGATAAACTTCCTAAACCGTAAGTCTTCTATTATCGTAAACCGCGCAGACTGTAGTCAAGAATGAATATTTTTCAATGTTTTTCTAAAATAAAGCATTATATGGACATTTCATGAGACCTAAAATAATATCTTAACAAAAGTAATTTGGAAATCATTCGTGCAGGTATTAAACAAATGGAGAGGATCACTACTTACCGGACCCCTATATTTTGAATAGTTGACAATCGGTGTTGTTTTTCTTCAGAGAACGTAACTCATTGAAATGAAACATTGTAACTTGAAATTTTTATTTCATGAAATACTCGAGTTATTAAAAAAAATAACATTAAAATTTTGACGCCCTGTATATCGAATATGTACATCGTGTTACGTGCAAACTTCAACTTTGTACCCAAAACTTACCATAACAGAGGAGATAGCTTTATAGGACTGCCGGTAGCTCGGTCACGGTAGAGGTGGAGGGTTCTACAGTGATGCAGATGGTATCTGTAAGCTTAAAAAGAAGAGAGGCCGCCAGCTAGAACAATAAATCAGCCAGCCCTAGATAAATAGACCATTTGTCACTTTTCTAGCCAAGAAACGAATACATGAAAGGATCTGAGCGCTAGAAAAAGTAGTTGTAAAGCAGAAAGTCCCCAAAACAAAAGCGGTATATTAATTACAAATAATGGCAGTATATAGTTTGCATTTGTATGTAAACATACATCTAATTTAATTTATATTCCCCAAAAAGTAAGAGGGAGATAATTCCCTAAATAAATAATTAATTCATTGTGTTACACAAATCGTTAACCACAGAGATAATACATAGAATATTGGTCTTCTTAAGTACATAATATAGTAAGCCACCCAAAGAGTCTAATACTAGAATTTAGATAATGAAATCAAGTTAAATTTACATCCAAAAATGGCAAAGTAATATGCAGAATTTCAAAGCTAAATTATGCTAAAACATCGGTTTATAGTCTTTAATAAAATACAGTAAACAGGTAATTTAAGCATTCCCCCAGTTGTAAAGGCCCATTGAATAAAAGATTATAGTAGTAATACAATTGCTATGAATAACTCGCAGTAAACAAATATAACAGAAATAATCAGGTGGTTTATAAAATCTTTAACTAGAATCTGTTGAGCTGAATGCATCCAGTTACATAGTTTCTTACAAAACAGTGTTTAAATACATAGATTACCATTAGGCATGGTAATTTTTATACTCATAAATTTACCCAAAGCAATTTCATGTAAAAGCGCAAAAATGTGTGCAATAACACTTAAAGTTTTATCACAAATATGTACATAGGTCTATACAACTTATAGGATTGGTCACAGATTAATCAAAGCATAAGGTATCCAAAAACCCCGAATATAAGTAGTTTATAACTTATCTTTCATATCCCAGCCTGTCGGAAAGTTATAATTTCAAGTATTTCACAGGTGTTCCACCCTTGGAAGTCAGATCTCTTGCTAATTATGTAATAAGTAACACACTTCATCAGCCAAATGCCGGTATGTACTACTATGTACGAATTATATACAAATGTACTACAGCGTACCTATATCCATATTTACATAGCATACAACAAGTATATTTAGATGGTGTACGAAAAGTATATATGGCGCACAAAAGTACCTCTAAAATTAAATACATACAGCCAAAAGAAAGCATGAATATCAATCTTATCTTCAATGAGGTAGAGAATCAGAAAAGTATTAATTGTAACGTTCAGAAATGGATTCAGTCAAGTACGAGTATGAGAACAGCTGATGACTGTCTCGAACAGCTAAATAGTAATTGCTTTCTCCTAAAATAAAAATAAAGCTAGCAACCGTTAAAGTAGATTGTTACATTCTTACCAGCGAATCTAAAGTGTAAAAATAACTTCGTGGTTACAGAGAAATTTGTGAATATATATATATATATATATATATATATATATATATATATATATATATATATATATATATTCGATATAAATCGTTTGTATCCACTAATTATAGCGATTCGGCACAAAATTTAGAAAAACCATCGGGGTAAATAAAGTCCCGTAATTTACATTTTTCTTTCAGGAAACAACAAAATGGCTTTTCTTTCGTCAACCAGCAGACAGGAAGTGAAAGTAAAAGTCAAATATCCGGATGTCAAACTGATATAAACCAGTGAAATATAACATAAGTGGCCATCAAAAAGTTTACCCAACCACTACAGAAATGTTTTTAATTGTGAAGCGTAATATATTCAAGAAACTACAGAGATAAGCTTAGAGAAATGTCATTATTTTTGAGAAAAATAGAAAGTTCAAAGAACTACGAGTAATCCATTAATTTTAATAGATCGCAAAATTTACTTAATCGTACAGCAAAAGTAACGAATGTAATAATTGTAAATAGAAAAATGGTATTATATAACTGATGTTACTTATGTTCAAGGAATTAGTCTGGGTGCCAAATCCCTAATTGTAGGGTAACCTTGTTTTGAGGTATGAATAAAATGTTTTCACTGTTTTTGAATGTTTATGATATGTAGATTTCAGATCCGATTGATGCCACTCGGACACAGTTGAGCATTTTGAGTAATTCACCATGGCGTCCAAGATGGCTGCCAAAATATTGATCTACGTTTTTTCAAGCAATATTGTCATGTGATATATCATTTTATGTGTTTTTTAGGTCTAGGAATCCAAAAACATCATTAGTTTGGGTGAAAAATAAATAATAGCGGGGTTACTTTCAAACCTTTATTGAAAAAACTTGAAAAAATAATATTTTTTTTACATTATGGATAATAAAGTTAAAACAATAGTTAAATTTCACATTGTTATCTAAGATCAAGATAAAATAGTTGAGTACAAATCACACTAAAATTCATCTTCACTGTCACTGTCATTTAACACGTTGACTGTCCCATGCATCACATGTGATGCATGCCCGCTCTCTCTGTGACGCTCATGAGATACATTTGATTCATTTGCTTACCTGTAGATATACCAATCTAACTTTTGGACGCTGCAAAGCGGAATATTGAATATTAAGTGGACGTCTGATTAAAGGGTTGAACATTGTATTGCACCACATGACTCATGGGGCGCTCAAATATTTTGTATTTCTTATCAAATAAAAAAACTGACGTCTCGCTTCAAAAATGTGGTTCTATTATAAAAAAAAATATTACAACTGGTTAAATAGGTTACAACGAATGTTTTTCATTAAAACACTCAAGACAATATGCTTTCCCACAAGCGTCGCATTCGGTAAAGACTTGTTTTGTCCGTTTAGCAGCAAACTCTGAGTCCCTGTTTTCTTTATTTGTTGCATAACATGCATAACAGCGCTTTATTCTTATTTTGCCA
Organism: Vesta saturnalis; assembly: GCA_036346205.1. NCBI lineage: Eukaryota > Metazoa > Arthropoda > Insecta > Coleoptera > Lampyridae > Vesta > Vesta saturnalis. The sequence continues at coordinate 150,451 of JARFJB010002027.1, forward strand.
TCTGATCCACGCGTTATTTCTTTCAAAAAATGGTTCGCCGTATTTTTAGGCTTCTCCACAACTGTATTATTCTCAAGTTCTAAAATTTCACGTATTAGGTGTTCTACAAATTGACGCTGTCTCATGGGTTTATTTGGATGAAGTTCGTATAACTGTTCCGCAAACCAATTCAAGGGCTACTTTTTTATACCAAATTAACGATTTTCCTAAGCAACTATAATAGCTACTTTTTTGGTCGGATATGTCAATACCTTGTTTAGCCTTGTTGTATTGAATAATCATGTTTGGTTTCATCTTTTGATTACGTCCGGTTCCAGATTCACTCATGCCATTTTCTTCACATGTAGATAGCATTAACACATCTCTTTTATCGTGCCATTTAAGAATTGTACAGTACAAGGCCAAGGGTATACTTGTATACCAGTTATCATTGATAAATAGACGACCCTCGTTCAGCAGCTTTTCTCCAAGTGTAACTACCACGGAACCTGGTTTATCAAGACTCTCAATTGAGGGATCGTTTCCGCAGTATATCAAAAAATTCCAGACAAACCAATTTGGCGTGCAAAGTTTATAGATTTTTACGCCGTATTTATCAGATTTTCCAGGATTGTATACTCGAAATTTCAGCCTACCTCTAAATAGAATCATGGATTCATCTACTGCAACGACTTTACCAGGAGTATAAATCTTTTGAACGTTACTTACTGTCGCGTTAACTAAAGGTGATACTTTATACAAGCGGTGGTTGTTGTCTTCATTATAATGTCTGCTTTTTCTTGTTCTGTTTTCAAATCAGTTCTATGAGTAAGGTTGCCCCTATGTATTTGAAGTTGTGTGACATCTTGTCTAGTAACAACCAAACGGTTCTCACATGGGACATTACATACGTGTGCAGAAATATACTACCATAAGAGCTGTATCGATTGGCGTTTGTTTTCGTTGTTTGACAGCGTTATATTTTGTGGCGGAAGTGATGTCGTTTCAGTAAGAATAAACTTTCTTGACACTTTCTTTCCGCGACTCGCTCTTGTTGCACTCTTAATGCTATAGTCATAGTATCTGTCGAACACCAGGTGGACATGGGTATCTTTTAGCTTGTCAATGATCTTTTCCAGGAAGTTATTTAGGAAGTGACTCACAGACCCTCCTACTGGCCAATGCACAATCCACAGTAATGCACAACCGTTAATAATTATTAGTGAAGGTGGATTACTTCTTCTGACTGACTACGACACACAGTGTTCATTAAAACAGACTTACCAACAGCCTCTCTCATGTTTCCATCGTCTTCGAACATAGATGGGGGCACAGAAGCAAGTTCATATTTTAACACATCAGTCATTTTTATGTCTCTGTTTGCTTGGAGTGCAATGATTTTAGAGTACAAAAGTGAAGGGTCCATCTGCATTGGACTTTTAATTTTACCCTCTTCTTTATCCTCACTCATGAACACAACAAATTTTTTAAGAGTATCATGAAATTCACTTGGGAGGCTTTCTTGAAACTCATAAACAATTACCTTAGCCATTTCATAAGCTTTGTCCACATTAATTGCTTTGACTGATACTACCTTCCCAGATACAATGTTTACCAATCCTTGAGGATGCTCTTATGGATTTAAGGGCTGAATACATAGTTCTAGTTTTTTCCTTAGCTTGTCCCTATCTACAGCATCACGACTAATTCTTCTGTTGCTTTCTTCTTTGTGTACATGTATTGTGTCAGGTTCCCTCTGTTCCCTCATTTTACAAAGTTCACTTGCAAGTTGGCTGGTCACATGCATACTTAATGCCCAACGTTTTACTCCTGCTGTATTAAGCGTTAATCTTGTCAAAGAATTTCCTCTTTCACCATGTCCGTATCTCATAAATGTGCTTTCAATCATCATATCCGACCGTATTGCATTCCAATAGCCACTTCTATGTCTCATTACATGCTCTCCTTTCAAAAAATGATCTAGGCAATCACGTGGCATCTGCTTCATATGCATTACGTAAACAGAGGCATAACGTAAATAGTTCCCATGCCCAGCAGCAGCAAAGTAGAGCAACATTTCTTGTACACACCAAAGATGAAGGAACCAATCTGCTTCCCTTTCTGCTCCCACATAACTCATCGTTAGTAGAACTGGTTTAATAAAATTGTATACCCACAAAGGAGTAGTTCGGCTATGGGTGCATTTTTCATCTAAGTTCTCAATCATAGTTTCAAAATTGTTGATGGCATTGTCTTCAAGAACTGGTCGTAGCACTTCTTCTGCCAGAAGCCGTAATGCTCGCATATTCTGAGGAAACTTTTTGCCTTTTAACATATTTAGCACACCAGCAAATGCACACTCAAGAATTTCTGTCATCCCACTCCCAGCCATGAGTGAACCTATGCACCCGATAAAAGACATCAATATATGCATCCCACCAAGACGAGGAACAAAGTTAGAAAACTACTTTGTATACAGATTGATCTGTTGTGAATACTACGAATGGCTGACCACACTCATTGGTTAATCTCTGTGCTTCCAACGTGCATGTTAAAACTGTGTCATGATCAGTTGGGGGCAGATCAATTAATGGTAAATACATTACTTGTGCAGCATTTCCCAAGTCATGTATTGATTCTCGATGTAATCTTGTGTTGAAACCGTTATAGTTTGGAGTGTCTGGACTCTGGGCAACCAATTTTAGAAAGTTAAAGTCTGTGCATTCACAACTGAACACTTTTTAGCAACTTCTGAAGCTAATACTTTCAACTGGGGTATTCCTCCAATTGGCAAAGAGAGTGATGGCATAGGTACTTTTTTTGGTCCTTTGTATCTTTCAATTGTAACGTCGGGTTCTGGAGAAACAGTAACTTCATTTTTTGGTATTCTGGTTATTGTCATTACTTCCTGTTCTGTATTTACAATGTTTTGTTGCCTCTTTATAAGGATCATTCCCATTGCATGAGTTTGCTGTAGTCCATTTTCTGAGCAAATAGCTGCATCAAAATTGCCTCCAACAACTTGTATAAGACCCCTTCCTTCTTGAATACCTCTTAGTGAAAAGTTGGCACTACAAGCTTTCGCCACAGATGCTCGGAAGCGCTTAAATTCATCATAGGTCGTTGTGATCATGAAATGGCTAAGTTCTTCAATGAGTAACTTTTTCTTTAGAAGGTTGGAGAACGCAACTTGAAGTTGAACTGGGGCTTTTTTTAAGCAACTTGCAACAATACTACCTATAGCAAGTGCTGCTAGGTTGGGTATTTTTAATTAATTAAGGAGATGCTAGAGTGTTTCACTACATTCACGACTAACTGTGGTGGTGTCGATTTTAACATGGTACTTAGATTTATCTGCCTTCAAAGGTTCCTTTCTTATCATGGATGCCAATGGTTTCACGTATTCAGATACGATGTCTTCGTCATTTTCTGTACTTATCAGGGTTGTCGTACAATGTTTTCGAAATAAAACAAGACTCGCAATTCCTGGTGATGACAAAACAAGTAACTCTTTGCAGCTTTTCAACAAATGTCCTTCTAGAAAGAGTACTCAACGATATTCCATGTTTGAGCACTGTTTTCAACCATTTCTTGTGTGACTTCATTAAAAGCAATATCATCATCTTTTAACTCATCAGAAGATTTCTTTTTTGCAGCCTTTATGTTACGGTCACTTGTAAACAATTTGTGGCATTTCCAGTGATACATTGCATCTGCTGCATGTAAATCACTTGTGGCTCCCGAAACCCTTAACTGTACCTCCTCAGCCCATTTGTCATCTCTCTTATTGCACACGTCCAAAATTCCTGTCTTAAACTCTACTGTCCTAACAAGAAAGTAAGGGTTATAGCGGCATGGATTTTTTGGATCGCGATCTACGCACTCTTCTCCACATAAAAAGCAGTTTCTTCTAAAATTAAAATATTCTGGTTCTGAGCGCAACACACTTTTACTTTGTAGCGAGCATTCTTCTTTAGGAAGACTTCGTTTTAGGGCACGGTTTATGTGCGGTTTTGAAGTATAGGTTGACACACATGTCCGGTGGCAGTGCACTACTAGATTGGGGTTGGATGTAAACACTGTTCCAATGACTCATGATACACATCTTTTCGCAGTTTGCTTGCTGATATTATCGATTCGATCCTTTTAGTAGAACATTTGTCAGTCTTTCGTGGTTTACCACACTTGAAAAAAACATTCCCATTCTTCTTCGTCAGTTAACATCTTGCATAGTTTATCTCAGAATCTGCAACAAAAAAAAAAGGTGAACACAGCCGTAATTTAGAAATAATTTTTTTTACATTCTTTGTAGATGAAATTTGACTTTATATTCATATTCCTCGATCTAAAAAACATATAAAATGTTATATCACATGTCAATATTGCTTAGAAAAACGTAGATCAATATTTTGGCAGCCATCTTGGACACCATCTTGAATTACTCAAAATCCTCAACTCTGGCAGAGTGGCATCAATCGGATCTGAAATCTACATATCATAAGCTGCCAAAAACAGTCAAACCAATTTATTCATACCTCAAAACAAGCTTTTCAAGATGGCACCCAGGCTAAATATATGGTTAACAGATTGGACTCCTTTTTTCGGACACCCTGTACAGTATGAGTCATCATTTTTAGTAACATCAAAAGTATACTACCGTTCAACTTGAAAATTTCGAGAAAAATAACAAAAATTATAACTTTTGTAATCTATGTTATTTAATCTATTGACCACTATGAGGAGTGCGGAAGAATAGTTTATAGCTTAAATTTCTTAGTTTTGGTTAAAGCAATCTGAAGTTATTTATTTTTCTTCAAGAAGAAGTTTACGCTTCAAGCACCACTTTATTTAAAGAATTAGACTGATGAGTCTAAATATACCAAAGTTTTCCAGAAATATAAATCAGATATCTTTGCCGTATCTTAACTTGACTCTTTTTGTAGAAAAACTTTAATAAGTATAAGTACCTATTATGTACCCTCGCTACCATCCTACAAACTCAAAAGTTTCCAACTTTTTCTCATATGCAATTTTATTTCATGGCCTATAACTACATACAGGTAGGTTGGAATATAAAAATGAAGTACTACCACGCCTTAGATTTCAAAGAAGTAGCTTAGTTACTGGCGCTACGATCTAATTAGTAATTATTTACTAATTTTCATTACTTATTTTTTCTTTTTAATTACTATTGTACTTTTACAATGATAACAAATACATTTATTACAATATTATAATACTTATATGGATTTTTTACTTTTTTTTTCGTATATTGCAGTTCCACATCCTTAAACAAAAAACATTAATGGCGATGCAGGCAACACAAAAATTTAAGTTTTAAACCTATTGAACTCTGACAATTAAATCTAAATGCAATTTAGTGTACCGTTCGTGCAATTAAAACGCATATGATGCACTTGAGCTTTTGTACACATACTCTTACGTCAACATACAAGAAAGTTTTGTATCTATTCGTATTTTGCTTGCGTAATTCAAACTTAAAAATAAATTTCTATTATGATCTAATAATTTGATAACAAAATAAATTACCTCTGCAATTTTGGATTTAGTAGGTTCTGAAACAAACGATATTGAATTAGCAATGACAAGTTCAATTTTATTTTAGTTTTCACTAGTAAAAAAAGTACTTACCTTCCAACTCCTTTTCGTATAATAACGTCATAGTCTTCTTGTCTCGAAAAAAGTTAGTACCTATTAGTGTATTGTTTAGCTATTGGTTTATAAAACATTCAGTTTCATGACGCAAATATAAACCATAATATAAATTTGTTGGCACTGTATTATAGAAAAATATATTAATGAAAAATACTCACCACCAAATGCAATAACCTTTACTTCATACCACTTCCCGCCTGGTGGCCATTTTGCCTCTGATTTAGATTTAATCACTCTAAATCTGGGACTGGTACATAAGTATAATACATTAGCTTCAGTGAAGCGTACTAACCGAAAGGCTACGGATTAAAAAATATTAAGTTAGATTTCATTTTTATAGTATGTGGATAAAGTATTTTTATTACATTTTTCTGCAGAATTTTCCATCCCATTTATTAACATACTTACACTAGCAATTCACTGAAACAATTAAATGAATTTTAAACCTATAACATGAATATACCTCACAACGAAAAGGCGCATTTATTTTTTGTCCATAGCCCACAATTTGTCACGTACGAAAAAACCTCGGAAGATCACTTGAAAGTTGAACAGTGTTTCATTGCATCCCGGTTTTGTTCATCTGTGATAAAAACTGCAAAATGCGCTGATTTGAATTTTTAAACAGTAAACGGTGCACTTCTGTTTACGTGTGATACATTTGAAAACTCTATTATTAGGTATTAGCATTGAGTAATGATGTAGTAAAGAGGCGCAATGTTACCGGGAGTTTTGTCGATAGCAAATTGGGCTGAGAATTAGGCAGCGCGAGTATCATGTGTCGTCACTGCCGTGACCGTGTAGTGAAAGACGGTCACGTGATACTCGCCCGCTTAGTTCTCGGTGCAATTTTCTATCGACAAAACTCCCCGTAACATTGCGCCTCTTTACTACATCATTACTCAATGGTATTAGTTTAAATATGAAATTTAAGCTTAACAGAAACGGACTGAATATTAGTAAAATACACGCTTGGTGTAAACTAAAATTTATACTATTATATCACTAGGAGTATTACGCTCGTATTACAGGCGAGGCGTGAAATACAAAGAACGTTTCTTCAAGCACAGATAGCAAATGTTAATAAGAATAACCAATACACATTATTTTTACTAAAGTACAATTTCTACTAAACATATTTTGACATTTACTATATATAATGATGGAATTCTATAATAGTATAATAAAAAACAAGTTTCATAAGAACAGCACGAATTTAAGTTTAAAAAATGATTGCTGTAGCCACGAATTTTGTAAAGGAATTAATTAGTGCTTCAAGGTCTTATGAAACACGTTTTTTATGCGATTTATTGTAATCTGCCGTTTTTAAACAAAAATGATTTAGGCATTATTGTGACGGTTGATAAAGTGAAAATTTGGTCTAGTATTGATTAGTACGGTAACTACTGTGATTAATGTAATTTATGCTAATTACCTATGTCAAAAACATTTGCAAGAATACACCTTAAGCAATATATTGATAAAATAATACAATATAAGTAGGTAGTATAAACAGTTTTCTTATAAATGTGGGATTTGATTGAAATTAAAATATATACGAATAAGTTAATAAAAACATAAACATTAACAATTATCAAATTAACACGTTTTCTTAAACTAAAATTTATGCTATTATAAGTATTTATTATGAACGAATACGTTCAAAAGTAAATATGTAAAGAAAAATAAAAATTTAAAATTTAAGCTATCTATAAATTGATAATATAAAAAAATTAATGAGAACCTTTGAGATATATAAATGCTACACCCCAATGTTTATAATATTAAAACTACTGTTTTTCATTAAAAACAGTTACAAACAAAAAAAAATTGAATATTATTTTGTGTGTAATGAAATATTTATTTAATTAAAATAAAAATTGTACCATTATGAAACACAATTTCTCTTTCAGTAATACGTTGATAATCCCAATTCATGGTAATACTATCGTTTATATACGCACACGCAACCTATTTGAATCTTTCTGTACGACCCAATCCCACGAGACCTTAAGAGGTTTACTTTGTAACATACATATTAACACATTTTCTTACCATCTAACTTCACGAGAGCTTACGAGACCCGGTGTGTATGTGCTGGACCTCAGAAAAAATGTGAACTTCGAACGCTACACACAGCCATACGCCATCTCTCGGAAAATCATTGAACTAAAGTGCCACATTTAAAGGCGTTTGCGAGATAAATGAGATACAATACAAGTGTAGATATAGAATGAATCGTCACACAACGGATAAAGCGGTAATGCAGTTCGAATTAAGTCAGGTCCTACTTTAGGACCTCGCTTGAAAAAATGACCCCACAGCTTCGATGAGGAGTGGATAATTTACCTCATAAGATACCCCCCCCCCACACACGCACACGCTCTCGGGTGCGCGTACTCGCACGCGCACGCACGCACGCGCCCATGCACACACACGCACGCGCACGCATACGAGCGCACGCACACGCACGCACACACGCAGGCTACGTAAGGGGGACATCCAAGGATGATTAACGTTATGGGAACATGCAGTTTAATCGTTATTTGACAAAGTTAGATATTTTAAATTGTTCAAAGTTATGTTGTAAAATACAGTAGGTATTAACTTATTTTAATATTCTGAGGACATGCTTTGCGAGGACGCTAATTTCCCGCGGTTTTTATGTCCTCGTTACGACCAAAACTAACATTCTTAATTTTTGTTGTCACGACTATAATAACTCGGAATCTATTCATTCTTTGTAAAACAGAATGCATCTTTAAATAATGCCACGATAGATTGAGCAGTTAGGAACCACTGCAATGAGTTTTTTTATATAAAATAGTTATAAAATTATTATAGTATTAATATAATTTTCTACGACAAAAATGTATCTAAATTTTACAAAAAGGTTTATTAAAAATACTTTTACAGATTTAATATCTGAAACCCTTACTACGTGGAATATAGTCATTATATTTACCAATGAAACACAAATGTATTAAAAAATTCCACAACATATTAGCAAAAATCTGTAACTGTTTCGAGAACGACTTGATATCGTCAGAATTTACAAGAAATTCTACATTAATCTTTGACAGCTACTTGATGTAAACTAAATATTTTTACGCCCAATAACATAATTCTTCGCAAATTATTCATTTCATTGACGACGTAATGTAAAGGATCGGTTAAATGTCTTTTGATTTCCAGTACCTTCAAAAAGTCTAGTTCTTGTATAGAATTTTCAGTTCGCATCAACACTTTTTTGTGCCAACACTAATGATCTTTTCCTTAAAGTAATCTAAAAAATGTTTAATATAGGATGATAATTAACCACTGATTTTTTTAGCACTCTGAAATAAACATAGGGACATGTTAGCTGTTTTAACAAATTATCAATAGGTTTAATACAAACAAAACTTACAGTTGAAAAATATCGATTCTTTTAGTCCCCAGGTATAATAATATGTAATAATTTATAGGGTATTCCTTAAAAAAACAAAATTAGGGCCATATTTAAACACTTGGTGTCTACCATAAGTAATATCTTCTTTAGAATAAACAGTGAAAAATCGTTAAACACAAATTTTCATAAGAATCGTGTAAGTAATTTTCAACATATGTAGGTATAGCGGATAGTCGTCGTGACACACCCTGTATATTTTTATAACCATCAAAGTATTTCAATATTTTTTAAACCGCTACCTTTCCATTCTTAAATTAGAATGAATTCTTGAATAATGAAAGTGAAATTGTTTGAAATAGTTGCAATAAAGCAGGTTTGGCATTACAATTGTATATTTAAACAATTGTTCCAAACTAAAAGTGAAAATGAGTATGTCATATCTGTAAAATAAAACGTAAAGCTTAATAAAACTCATCTACCAAATCCAAGTTTATAGTTAAATATTAGAACAATATTGCAGCGATATAAACAAATATTATGTGCAACTCATGGCTTTCTGCACAAAACTGACATATTTTTTAAATTAAAATAAAACCAAATAAAACACGTGTTACAATATCAAATTCAAAAATAAATATTAAAACAATCACCAACGATATCTTAAAAATCAACACAACAAATAATATGTGAGAGTTGTGGCATTCTTCCTAGAATTGACACATTTTTTTAAGAGTAAAACGTAAGTAACATTTAATAAAATACATGTTACCAAATCGAACTAAATAGTAAATATTATAAAAATATTGCAAACGGTCTGTTAACAAATAACACAACAAATAATTTGTGCAACTCACACAAAGCTCAATAAAAGACATGTTACCGAATTTAACTTAGCATTTAAATAATAACACATTTTAAATTAAAATAAAAGGGAAATAAATATTTAAGCAATACCTTAAACATTTTCTTGAAAAACAACACAACAAATAATATGTGAAAGTTATGGCGTTCTTCATAGAATTGACACATTTTTTTACATAAAAATAAAACGTTACATTTAATAAGAATATAATACCCCAAAAAATTTCGAAACATTTAAAGTTTTTACCCGAACTTCAAATTTTGGTAATATAAACTAGATGTATGTACTGTATTTAATATACGACCATGAAAATTTAGAAAAAATTAATATTTTTTAACGGGTATACGCAACTTTTTAGGTAATAATAAAGTTAAAACATCTGCAAAATTTCAGCTCTTAATTTGCATTGGTTGAATTTTAAAATTACGTAAATTACCTGTTTTTTTTTTAATTTCTAAAACACAACCAATGCAAATTAAGAGCTGAAATTTTGCAGATGTTTTAGCTTTATTTTTATCTAAAAAGTTACAAAATATTAATTTTTCCAGATTTCCAACGTCGTACATTATTTGCGTGTTCGGGATATTATGTTCCTCCTAATAAGATATTACCATATCCAACTAAATAATTAAATATTATAACAATATTGCAACAGCACGTTTAAAAACAACAAAAAAATTTTTGCAACTGATTGCTTTCTGAATAAAATTGACACATCTTTGATATTTTATTTACAATTTAAAGTCTAATCCTAATACTTTATTCATTAATTCATTTTCTTTAATTTTCCATACAGGAAATCTTTTACGTTTCTCCAACTTCGGTTTTCTAAGATGTCTTTATTTTCTTTTATGCATTGTTCTATATCACTTTTGCCGGGAAGTTTTTTCATGCATAAAAAATCTCTAAACTTGACCGACACCAACTGTGACTCCTTTTCGTTCCATTTTCGTTTTATCGTTTGTCTAGCCTTACCAAGATTAGAGATATTTGTCTTCGTTTTACTTATATTTCTTTCACTACAAACAGGGATCAGTGATTTTGCAGTTAATTTTATTACCCTCACTCAGATTTTCACCACCAATATAATTAATTTGATCTTCCTCAGCTTCTTCCGGATCTAATTCCTCTGTAAATTCACCAACTTCAATTTCGTCCAACGATTTTCCCTTTATTGATTCCAAATGACCACTATTAAAATTAACCAACAGTTTGCTAATCTTTGCAAGTTGCATCGTTTCTTCCTGTAGACGATAATGTTGTCGATGCACTCGTATGTCGTGCCCTAAAAATTGTGCTCATTAACTTTTAGGTTAAGTAGTTGTGTCATAGTGGTCACATGTTTTCGTAAACGAGTAGATGTAATTGTTTCTGTCAAGGTGACAGCCTGCCTTTTTAGCAAAGGATGAAAGAAGAACATATGCTCTATAGCAGGGGTGGGCAAACGGTCGATCACGATCGACCGGCCGATCGCGAACAGTTCGACAGTCGATCGCAGACGCAGACATTTTAAATAATTTTCTAGGTTAATTTAATTTAAAATGTGTACCTACTAAAAATTTAGTAGATGATGAAACATGAATTTAAAATTAAACATGTATCTATTCTACAGCTGACATGATTAATTCTCAAGCAGTGCTTCTACCTACCCCCTTCTACTCATTCTGTGTAGGCCTGTAGGCGTACGCACTTTTTATTTTTACTCCCCCCTATATCTCTTGTCTTGTTGCTGCGTTTGCGGTGAGCTGCACCTAGCTGTCACAGTCACTACTCAGAGTGCATACGGTTTACAGTTGCTTATTAACCTTCCATTACTCGCGCCAAATTTTGGTACTTATTTACTCGCGCACGGTGCAGGAGACCGGCTTAAAAATTAGGATATTTTTGGGTGTATTATTTATTATTTTTGACTTTTACACTTTTAGAACAAAATAATTATTGGTACTAACAAATATTTTACAAAAAAAAAATAACAAATTTAAGTTAAATTTTCATAACATAAATTACACATTGGACGAATATGTTCCAAACACAGGTATTTTGCACAGTTTTGACAAAAATATTTTGTTTTTCTATTTTTCTGCCAATTACACATTGCACAGCGACCGATAGTACCAGGAGTTCTCACTGGGGGCTCTTCTTCGCTTACTATACCACACACTTCTCGTAACCTCATTCTTATTGTTCTTGGTAAGTTAGTAGAAGCAGCTCTTTCTTTTTGATAATCATAGAGCAGGGCCTTAGAAAGCATTAAGAGAAATTCTTTTCGAGGCTCATTTGAATTGGAATTGTTTCCATTATAAACAACAAATGCATTTATGCCCGCTACGTTTAGCATGCTGTAAAATGGAACCATTGGCCATCGTCTGGTACCACGGGCACAATTATATTGAGCACAAAGTTTATCCACCATATCTACGCCTCCTTTGGTGTGATTATATGTCATTATTATTTCTGGCTTACTTGTACGAGGATCGACGTCATCTCCGTAATGCATTGTTGAAATAAGTAGTACATTTTTATTTTATTTTTTGGAATGAAAGAGACTAGTGTTGTATCGTTAGAAAACCCGAACATCGAGGAACCAATAGGTCGGCCATTATTTTGCGCAAATTCTAAAGGAAGCTGTCTCTTGTTTTTCCGAATAGTTCCTAAAAGAGTTAGTTTACTTCGTTTTAGACTATCTGCCAGCTCCATACTAGTAAACCAGTTATCTGTGGTGACGTTTCTATTAGTACCATAAATATGGTGAGAAAGTCTTTCTACCACTGATTTAGCAGTGGTATCGGTTTGAAATGGTCCTTCTGGCTGCTTACCAACATACACTTCCATATGGCTGGTATAAAACATATGTGAATCAGAGAGTGCGAAAATTTTTATCCCATACTTATTAGGTTTGCTGGGCATATATTGCCGAAAGCTGCAATTACCCCTGAATGCTTCAAACTTTTCGTCTATAGTTACATGCACAGAATGTGAGTAGCACTTTTTCCGATTACAGTTAAATTTTTCAAACAATAGTCTTATCGGTGCCAATTTATCAACATGTACTCTCTCTTCTCTTGTACGTATATCATCGAAACGAACACATCTCATTAGAAATTGGAATCTTATTCTGTTCATTCCAAGACGAAAAGTCTCAACCCCATTGCCATCCGTTCTCCAAAGGTCACCTAAATTCATATGATTAGCTTTTCTGATTCCAGCAAGGTATAGGAGACCAATAAAAGCTTTTATCTCTACTAGAGTAGCAGGTCTAACATCCCTTTCCCTACTAAAATTTTGAGAAATGGTACTTATTTTTATATTGGTGCAATCAACAATGATATTTAGCATTTCCTCGTCAAACAAGCACAGCCAAATATCTAGAGGAGACTTTTTGGTTTTTGCATAATGTTTAACTCCTGGCAATTGTAAAACAATATTTGCCCTACGTGTTCTAACATTTTTCGGCGGACAATGTTTATTCCACCTTGTTACCTTGTCTTAACCAATCCAGACTGGTTCTCTGGTAACAGCAACAGGTACATAATCACGTCTATCATCTTCGAACTCCTGTTCCGTATCACTACTTTCTGATCTCTGCTCGATAATATAATCTATTTCGCCTTGTTCATCATCATCATCGGTTCCATAATTTTCATCTGGTTCCACGTCCTCTAACAACCTCAACAGTCTAGCCTGTTCACTCTCGTAGTCCATATCTGCAATACAAATAAATATATGATCTAAAGCATTTCAATCAAGGTAACACAAACACTAACATGCAAATAGACATTAAAATTTTTTCATAGTTAGGTATTTATAAAACATTCATTTCAAATAATTTTTTTGTAAAGAGAAAATAAAAAAAAGTTAGAATACTTACTGATTTTTGTTAAAAAATAGAATAATATGTTTTAAAATAGAAATAAGGCTGTAGAAAAAAATGAATGTTGTTGCTAATAGAGAAGTTGTTGCTAATAAAATAAAGTGAAGTTGAATAAAAAAAATATATGAAAAAGACATAAAAAGATTCTTTTTTGTGTAATATTTAATTAAACCAATATTAATCAACTAATGAAAGACAATTTAACTGGCGACCTATACTATCGAAGGAAGAGTCTCTGTCTGTAACCTGGTCCTTCAACAAAAATAAAATTGGTGAAGACAGATTTTTTAATTAATACCAACAAGTCTTTCTTAACATAAAATTTGGTACGTTCGAACCGGATCAAAGAAAAATAGAATATTTAATTTTTCAGAATCAAAATAAGTGTAACTGACATTTGTCAAATAGTACACGTTATGTCAAATTCTGAAAATACGAAGGTTCTAATTATTTGCTCCCAGATTACTTACAAAGTATAATTTAAAATAAGTTAAATCTGAAGCAATAAAACAAGAAAATAAACTGAAGAGGATGGTTTTGGAATTTTTTAAAGCCAAATAAATTCTAACAAGAAGCAATCTAAAATCATTCCACTAAATTAAAACAAGAAAAAATTGGATCAAGAGGAAATCCAAAGGACATCATTCCATTAAACTAAGAATACGAAGGTACAAAAGAATAAACGGAACGAAGTGGTAATTGTTTCATATAAGTACCTAGCAGTAACCTTGTAAATTTGTTTTGAGTTTCTGTATTCTTAATCAATTTAAAATGAAAGATTTAAAGAAACTCAAAGCATCTAGAAAAATAATTAGAAATAATATTTTAAGCTTTGAACAATTTGTAAAAAATTTTATTTCTTCAGATGAAGAAATCAGTAGTATAGAACCATTAATTGTTCGAAAAGAATTACTAATTTCTGAATTTAAGAGTTATCAAGATGTCAATTATGACATTTGTGCACGTAATGAAACTGATGAAGATAATTACAATGAAATTTTAAATATTTATTGTGACACTCTTGTAAAAATCAATGAGTTTGTAAATAGGTTTAACAAAAAGCAAGTCAATTCCTCCTTAGGTGATATGTCAAATGAAGGAGCAAATAGTTCTAACGTAAATATTTGTGATTTAAATCCTTCAGTCAAACTTCCTAATTTAGAAATACCTACTTTTCGGGGAATAACATAACAGAATTTAAAGCGTTTATATCCTTATTTACGGCAATCATTGATAAAATGTCAAGTTATCAAAGGTGCAAAAATTATTTTATTTATTAAAATATCTCAAAGGAGATGCAAAAACATTAATAGATAAACTTCCCTTAATTGATGATAGCTATGATAAAGCTTTAAGAATGTTAAATGAACGTTTTGAAGACGATTCAATTCTTACTGCTCAATACATTTATTCCTTAATTGATTTGCCTGCAGTTACAAAAGGTAGTTCACAACAATTAAGAGATTTTATTAAACACGCTAAACAATTAATCGGTGCACTTGAAAACTTAAACCAACCCGTTTCGGAGTGGAGTGTCATATTAGCTCACATATTTTTAAGGAAATTGGATAATAATACAAGGCAAGCATTTCAATTGGAGAAATGTTCTAAAGAAATACCTTCAATGGATAAGGTTTTAAAATTCATCGAGGACAGAGCTGTAGCTTTTGAAGCGTCAAATATTTTAAATTCAATTGACAGTAACTTTAATGAAAACAAAAGAAAATTCGTGACAAATATTACTACTAATAATAATAATAACTGTAGTTTTTGTTCTAAAGGTGGTCATCAAATTTTTCAATGTAAAAGATTCAAATTATTAAAAGTAAAAGAGAGAATTAACTTTGTTAAAAATAATGCACTATGTACATTATGTTTAAAAACTCATGGCATACATGAATGCAAATTTACTAATAATTATAAATGTAAGCACTGTTCTGAAGCACATAACAATTTACTACATGATAATGACCCAAGTACACCATTCACCACACATGAAGAATCTTTCAATGAACATACAACTCTTCACACAACGAATACAACAAAAAACGTATTATTACCAGTAGTTAAAATTAAAGTTTATAATTCTAAAGGTATGGCTTTTATAGTAAACGCTTTACTAGACTCAGCGTCACAAACATCGTTTATCACTAAAGAGTTGTATGAAAGGTTACATATTGATGCCTTCAAAAATGATGTAAATATTGTTGGAATTGGTAAAATTAAAACTACGTCCAATTCGTCTGTTAAAGTGAAATTGTTTTCTTGTGTTATGAATTTTAGCATTAATGTTACTTGTGTAATTATTCCTACAATTACTAATAAGTTACCGACATTTTATTTTAACAAGCAAGATATAAAATTGCCTGACAAGTTGCCATTAGGCGATCCAAATTTTAACATACCTGATAAAATTTCAATACTGTTGGGTGCTGAAATTTTTGCATCTATAATGCAAACAGGTTTTCTACAAATACCAAATAGTGAAGGTAAATTAATAAACACTAAGTTTGGTTATGTAGTATTAGGTAATATACAGGATTTGAATAGCAATAAAGAAACTTCATCAATTCTTTCATTTTCTTCAATGGTTTCTTCCTGTAACAGTACCTATAAATTAGAAAAACTAATGAGTAATTTTTGGCAAACTGAATTATTCTATGAATTATTCTATGAGCGAACATCAGAAAATGATTATTGTGAAGAAGTATTTAAAAAATCTTTAATTCTTGTAAATAATCGTTTTCAAGTAGATCTTCCGCTAAAACAAGACATTACTAAAATTCACCTTGGTAATTCATATTTAAAGGCGTCCAATAGATTTTTTTTATTGGAAAAACGGTTGCATCAAGATGAATTACTTTTTTTAGAATACAAAAAATTTATTATAAATGACTACTTAGAATCAAGTGATGCAAAAATTGTTGATTTCAATGTATATAAACACAGATTGGATTCTAGTGCTTATTTTTTAGCTCATCATCCAGTTATCAAAAATGATAAAAGGACAACAAAAATATGAGTAGTTTTTGATGGTGGGTTAAAAACAGATCTTAAGCGATCTTTAAATGACGTATTACTAAACGGTCCAGTTATCCAAAAAGACCTTTTTGACATTTTAATATCGTTCAGAATGTACAAGTACGTAATGATAACTGACATTAAACAAATGTATAGAAAAATCCTTATTAATGATAAACAAAAATGTTTACAGAATATCCTTTGGAGAGAGGACAAGGATAGTGAATTGCAATGTTTACAACTTCAAACAGTTACTTGGGGTTTAAAATCATCAGCTTATATAGCAGTGAGATGTTTAATTGAGTTAGCTAAAATATATGAAAGCCAATATCCATTAGCCTCGAATGCTATAATAAATAATTCTTATGTCGATGACATTCTTTGTGGTTCTAACAATTTAGATGAAGCTAAACTGCTTCAGTCACAACTAATAAATTGCTTAGACTAGGTAATTTTCAATTGCACAAATGGATTTCAAACCATGATTCACTTTTAGTAAATATTCCCAACGAAAGCAGATACTTTGAGGAAATTAATTTACAACGTGAAAATGAAAATTACATAAAACCTTGGGATTAACTTACGATGTCTTGAAGGATTCTTACATAATAAAGTGCCCTACAAATGTTAATATGAACGAATTTTTACAAAACGCAAGGTTCTTAGTTTTATTGCAAAAATCTTTGATCCCATGGGGTTTTGGGTCCTGTTATAACTAGAGCAAAGGTAATTATGCAGAAAATTCGGATAGCTAAAATTTCGTGGGACAAAAATTGCCATCTGAGCTAAATGAAATGTGGGTAGAATTTGTTAAAAGTCTAAATAAAATGCCACCTATTGAGATTAAGCGTGATTTTAATTTTAGCGTTACAAAATCCATAGAATTGTTAGGGTTTTGTGATGCCTCTAACATTGCGTATGGTTGCTCCATTTATTCTAAGGTAACTACTTATGATGGTAAAGTTTCAACTAAGCTAATTTGCTCAAAATCCAGAATTTCCCCTTTGAATGAAAAACTTACAATTCCAAGAGCTGAACTAAACAGTGCTTTGCTCCTATCAAAGCTAATGAAAAAAATTGTTTCATTATTCTCAACATATACTTTAAATATTTTCTTATTTACAGATTCAAATGTAGTTTTATGTTGGCTTAAATCGTCTATATTTAAGTTGAACACTTATGTAGCTAATAGGGTTTCAAAGATTCTTGAGTTAAGTAGACCATTTAAATGGAATTATATTGAAACTCATTTAAACCCAAGTGATTTGATTTCACGAGGAAAACCTCACTTAATCGTTACAAATGATATGTGGTGGAATGGTCCAAAATTTTTATTGGACAAAATATTGAATCACATTGTAGTGAAGAAATTGATTTTCCAGAAATAATACCAGAATGTAAAGTTAATGTTTTAATCAATCTGCAAATTGAACCATTAAACATTTTTAAGGAAATTTCAAATTTGTTAAAATTGCAACGTATAATTGCATTTGTAATTCGATTTTTGCATAACTGCAAAAACCCTCTCTCAAGAAATGTTGACCTTTTAGACCCTAATGAACTTGAAAACGCATTAATAATCATTATTCGTGTTGAAAAGTCTAGTAAATTTGAGCAAGAAATTGGAAACTTAAAGAATAATGCGCCTATAACTTCTAATTTAAAATATCTGCATCCGTTTTTAGATAATAAAAATATCTTCAGGGTTACTGGCAGATTACAAAATGCCCAAGAAATAAGTTTTTCACAAAAATGTCCAATAATTTTACCAAAAAAAGGTATGCTTGTATTGCTTAGAAATGAAAATTTACCATCTCAAAAATGGCCATTAGCCAGAATTGTTCAAATATGTCCAGGAAAAGACGACAATGTTAGAGCTGTAGAAGTAAAGACTGCTTTTGGTAATTTTTTACGCAGTGTCACAAAAATTGCTGTATTGCCATATAATGATGAAAATACAGATTAGTTTGATTACGTTCGAAATTACTATTGTTTAATTATTTGTTTTTAAGTTTTATTTTGTTAATCGGCCGTTCAAAAAAGGTATACTTAGTAATAGCAACTGTAAAATTAGTTTAATATAACATCATGTGATTTTAACACACTTCTGAAATAAATGTTAAATTACTAAAGATTTTCTTGTTTGCCCTCAGGAGTATGTTAAAAAATAGAATAATATGTTTTAAAATAGAAATAAGGCTGTAGAAAAAAATGAATGTTGTTGCTAATAGAGAAATTGTTGCTAATAAAATAAAGTGAAGTTGAATAAAAAAAATATATGAAAAAGACATAAAAAGATTCTTTTTTGTGTAATAATTAATTAAACCAATATTAATCAACTAATGAAAGACAATTTAACTGGCGACCAATACTATCGAAGGAAGAGTCTCTGTCTGTAACCTGGTCCTTCAACAAAAATAAAATTGGTGAAGACAGATTTTTTAATTAATACCAACAAGTCTTTCTTAACAATATTATATTTAGACTTTTTTTACAAATAGTTAAAATGAGTCACTTCAATACTCGCACCCAGTCTAGTACACCGTGATAACGTAATGCATCGACAAATCGCTTGTCAACAGCTTAAAACTGAGTGGGATGTTACTCGAAAGGTACATGGAGTGGGGAGACCGCATAGCGTCTTATACCGAAACTAAGCAGTGATAAATTTTTTACCGGTCTCATAGACCGTGCGCGAGTAATGGAAGGTTAAGATAAGTAAATTGATTGAACGTATTTAATTTTGGTTTACTAATATACAATATTTTATATCGAAACTAATTTCAGGTAAAATAAAATTTTCGTTTAATATTCTATCTATATTTCATCATTTTAATTTTAGATAAATTAAAAATGAATAAGAAAACACAAAAAAACATACCATTTCCATAAGGAATGGGAAGAGCTTTATTTTTTTACTATGTATAGGGATAAATGTCTATGTTTGATATGCCGTGTTACAGTCGCCTTGCCCAAGAAAGGAAATCTCGAAAGACATTTTTTGAGTTTGCACAAAAATTATGCAAATGATTACCCTGTTAATACCGAATTAAGAAAACAAAAAGTAAAAGAATTAAGAAATCAATTAACGGCACAGCAACTTTTGTTTCAAAAGCCTATGCATCAATCCAAAATGGCAACTGAAGCATCTTATGTCATATCATACGTTTTGACAAAACATAAAAAGCCTTATCGCGATGGGGAAATTTTTAAGGAAGCTTTTCTTGATGGCAGCGAGAAATTATTTTGCAACTTTAAAAATAAAAGCGAAATTTTCAATGCAATTAAAGATTTGCAACTTTCTCGCAGAACTGTAACTCGTCGTATTGAAAACATGAATAAAAATGTAACTCATCAACTAGAAGATGACATACAAAGTTGCCGATTCTTTTCGTTGCAGTTTGACGAGTCGACAGATATCGTTGATACTGCACAATTAATTGTTTTTATAAGAATGGTTTTTTGCGATTTTTCCGTAAAAGAAGAATTTTTAACAATACTTCCGATAAAGGGACAAACGCGAGGTGCAGATATGATGGCAACTTTTATGCAATTTGCTGAAAAAACTAATTTGCCTTTGCATAAATTGTTTGCTATTTTTAGCGCTTTGCAAACAAAATGAACAGTTTCCTGATTTCATATCATTTCATTGTATAATTCATAATAATGCCTTATGTGCAAAAATATTGGATGTTAATGATATTATGGATGTGGCAGTGAAAATTGCTAATTCGATAAGAGCGCGAAGTTTAAGGAGGCGTCTGTTCCGTAGTCAACTTGAAGACAATGACTCTGAATATGAAGATTTACTTCTTTTTTGTCATGTTAGGTGGCCTAGCCGAGGAAGCTTTTTGGAAAGATTTCTCAATCTTTTGCCTGAAATTATTGCATTTTTGGACACATTGGGAGAAAAATATGAATAATTGGAAGATCCAGTATGGGTAAAAAAATTAGCATTTCTTTTTTTTTATGGGCCATTACAACTTGCTTAATTTACAATTACAAAGAAAAGGAAAAAATATTATTGAGTTATTGGGTTCGGTAAATGCTTTTAAAGCAAAATTAAAACTTTTTGCTTCACAATTAAAAAGGCAAAATTTTAAATATTTTCCATACTTGGAAAAACATATTGAACTTACTGGTGAATGTAATATTGACATGTTTTGTTCTGAACTAGAAAATTTTCATCAAGAATTTGAAAGACGATTTGTAAATCTCAATAATCTTCAACCAATTTTTGAATTTATTTCATTTCCTTTTGGAGAATTCGATAACGAGGATATTTCATCAAATCTAGCTCATACTTTTCACAATTGAATTCATTCATCGGATCTAGAGTTCGAAATTTTAACAATACAATCAGATATAATTCTGAAAGCACGTGCAAATGACAATTATTTTTGGAATTTATTACCAGAAGGAAATTATCCATTATTGAGATCGGTGGCAATGAGGATATTTGCATTTTTTGGTTCCACTTATCTATGTGAAGCAGCGTTTTCTCAAATGAAAAACATCAAATCGCAATTTAGGAATTCTCTGACTGATGACCACTTAATGGCATCTATTCGATTGTGCATCAGTGATTACAAACCTAACTTTACCAGACTTGTTGATGAAATGGAATGTCACGCATTTACATCAAACAATTAATCCCAAATATTTATCAATCAATTATATTGCACAAAATAGTAAATGCAATGTATTTATTATATTATTATCAATAAAGACCTTAATTAAACTTTTAATTGTTCTTATTTTAACCCATTTTTCGAAGTAGATCGCGCATAAATTAGAAAAATTAATGTCGATCATACGAGTATTAAGTTTGTCCACCCCTGCTCTATAGTAACCACATGTATGTCTCACTGATGCAAATAGATATTGATTTGCTGCATCTATACCGCATTCCTGACGTCTTTTTATAAGTAAATCTATGCTGTCTTTCATTTGTTTCGTCAGTAATATGGGAACACCTCGACCACGCTTTCCTCGGGTGATTAATCTGTGAAAGCATTTGGCTAACTGTTTTTCTGACACTGATAAAGTTTCGAAGATATCTGATTCCGTGTTTACACTTTTTTATATATGTCTAATGGGGTATATTGCACATCGCCCACTCTTCTTCGGTTAAGCAAAATAATTAAAACTAAGGTGAGCCTTTGAAACGTCTCTTGGTAGGGTTCGTGAACAAGTTTTTCAAAAGACTTTTTATTTAAATTTGCCAAATACATATGCAAAATTTCTCTTGTAAGTGGTATTCTTTTAGGAGCATTCCATTTGCGTTCCGTTAAGCTACGGTGGGCATGTGAGGTAACTTCTATGTGCCACTTGGCATCTAAAATTTGGAGAAAGACATTCAAATGTGTAATTTCGCTCCTTAATACATCGTGTTCTAAGTATTCTGCTTTAAGAACGGATATGCATTTTTTTATAGTATATCCTACTTTCAGTGCAAGAGATGGGGTTTTAAATATGTTTAGATGTTCATTTAAACCGGCAACTTTAAAAACTGCGTCCCTGAAAATTTTATACTTTGCTGGTTTAATTAAATCTTTCAAATATGTGACGGATTTATCCAGCTTTCGAGCACTTTGAAGTAAACGGCCCATTTCGCAACACCTATCTATAATGTTACGATGATATCTTTTATCGTGCCCAAGCCGTTTATATTCTGCCTCCCCAAATAATAGTATTAACTGATCAGATCTTATGATTTTATAAATTTCATCAACAGTCATACTGGACAAAATTGCATCTTTAAAATTTTGAGATACTGGATGGCCTACGGGCAACATTAGATATGATTCGGCCCTTATAGTTCGGTTTCGAAAACTCAGTTCCTTATTTTTATTGGAATTGAAATGACATGTTTTTGAGTGACGGCATAAGTATGATTTTTTAAACATTTGAAAACAGTGTATGCATGGAGTAAAATCATCCAAGCTATTTTTGGATACGTTGTTACCCAAACATCGTTTGGGCATAATTTGTCCTTCGCCTTCCTTTATTACGTTTTTATTACGTATAAACGCTCCTCTATTTTGCAACCGTTGCAATAATATTTTTCTTTGCTTAGAATTCATGTCCAGACTTAGTATAATTACTTAGTATAATTACATAAACTTTTTATCCCATTTTCTCTTCTCCGACTTAGAAATGCAAGCTACTTGCAAGTGTGGAAGCTGAATAATATTTTCATTTTGATTATTTAGTTTTTGAAACTTGTCCCTAGCCGTTGATTCAGAGGACGTATATCCCATAGTGTCTTGTATGTTTGAACTACTGTTATTAGAACTGACTAGATCATGTGATGTATTGTAATCTGATGAGGATACGTATGCATCTGAAAAACTGGGATCGTAAGAAGAATCCTCCTCTGCAAAAGTATTTTCTTCATTTTCCTCATTATAATTTACGTGCTTCGTACACGTTCTTCTATAAATATTAATTCCCATGTCGGTATTGTGGTTGGAATCGTCACTTTTAGTGGCATATAACACGTCTGAATTAGAAGAAGTTAGTTCAGAAAGCTGCGGTGTACTTTTATTTTTATCAGAAGAGTCTGTTTCAAATGTGTCAATTTTATCCGTATATTCACAATCACAATTGTTTTTTAGTTTAGTTGGTTGGTAGGTATTTAAATATTGTGAATCCTTTGTACTTAGTAGGTGATTTTCTGCTGTTACTGAAAAGTGATTTTCTTCGGTATTCTGTAAACTATTAGTTATATCGACCATTTCCACAACGTTGCTGGTTGTCGTACTTTTTGTTGTATCTAAATAGTAGTAGAAGTTGTGACTGATAATAATCGCTAAAAATATAAATAACAGTGCTTTATTATTGTAATGTAAAATTTCATATTAATTTGTTTCAACCAGGGTTTCGATATGTATATTGCCATCTTTAACATCACAGGATAATGAACCGTGCACCCAAGTAATAAAAAAATTACCGGTTACATTTTCTAAAACTTTGATATGTTGCTACTATTATGTCTGTATCTTAGAGATTTAAAATATTTTTAAGTATACCTAGGTTTATTAAAACTTTCTGTCAAAGCAGAGAAGTGAAATTCAATCATCAAATGACAAGTATAAAAGTTTAGGCCATACCCTGAGGATCCACCGAGAACAATACACACATATCTTCTGTCAGCTACCAAAACAGATGCTCGTAAAATAGGCTTTTTGTACAGATCTAAGCAGTACTTTACCTCTCGACAACTCCTTCTGCTGTATAAGGCCCAAATTCGGCCTCATCTGGAATATAATTCTCACCTTTGGGTTAGTGCTCCCCAATACGGTCTCGATATCGTTGATCGTATTCAAAAGAGAGCGATTAGGCTTATAAATAACCCGTCCTTAACTTCTCACATACAGTCCCTTGAGCATAGAAGGATGGTTTCAGTTCTTTCTTTGTATTATCGTTATTACAACGGCTATTGTGCTGGTGAATTACATTCTTTGATACCATCTCCGGCTATCTTTGCGAGAAATACTCGGTTCGCTCATTCACATCATCAGTATGCAGTACAAATCTCCACTTGTCGCACCAAACGGGCGCAATCCACATTTTTCTACACGGCTTCTAAACTCTGGAATGATCTCCCTAGTTCCTGTTTTCCTCTCACTTATGATATGAGAAAATTTAAGGTAGCTATTCATAGGCATCTATTGGCAATTCATTATCCCTCTATCCATCCTTCTAAGTGTTCCTGAGTGCTTTAGCACGATAGACCTTATTTAGCCGGTCCACAATCATAAAAAAAAATATTGTTATAGTTGTCCACTCTGAAACTTTTATATTTTAGAATTGTGCAGTGAGCTTTGACACATTCTGAAATAAAACTTTCAGAGTGGCCAACTGTACCAATAAGTTTGTATTGTTTTCGGTGAATCCTCAGGGTCTGATCTGAAGTTTTACACTTATATGAGCGGCACATCCCAAAGAGGGGCACAAAAAATCGACTTGGCCTCTATTCAACCAGCTAAGACCTGTCGGGATCGATTCGGTATATGTTTTCTAACAAAAAACCTAAATAACAATTTGTTACTCGAGTGGAATGTAATTTGTTATTAACAAATGTTTTTTAGGGTTAATTGGACAAAACTAAACACCTTTAGTTTCTTGGAATTTTTTGACAAACGTATCCTTTTTTTAGTTATGGGTTGTTTAACTCTTTCAGGAGCAGAGATTTGAAAATAAAATTGTCCTAAAGGGGTAGAAAAATAATAACACTATTTTAGTTAAAATTTATGTTTATTTCTACGAAGTAAGTTGAAAACAACATGACAAATTTTTTTTTTTGAAAAAATCCTAAATTTTTACCAAAATAATAGGGTGGTACCATATTTGTACCACCACACACATTCCCAAAATTACTTATTGTGAAAACTCTCGAAACAATTTTTTGTTTTTGATAAACAAAGTGGAACGTTGCATTGGATACACATCCAGTTGGTTCTTATTTGCTTTTGTTTGGTGCTACAGAAGGCACACCTTCTTCTGGTACCATATTCCGGCTGGTGGTCTGCTGATCTTGTACTTTCTTCCTCAGGAACAAATGGTTTATGTTTTTTTATTCTTACGGGAGATACATTGGTTTTTGATCTTTTTATTGATGGTTTTGTAATTATTCCATTCGCAATAGAAAGCCGAAAATCTTTCATTAACATTTTGGGTAATTGTAAATCTACGAAAAGGCGATGCGCATTGACAACACAGGCGTCGACTAAATAAAAAAAATTCGTTGATACCATTTGTGACTTTTCCTGTTAATTTCATATACTGACTTCAATTGGTCAAATTTGTTTACCCCATTCATAAAACGGTTGTAGTCGATCAAAATTTCTGGGTATGGTATGTCTTCCGTAGTCCCATCTTTATTTTTTCTTTTGACGGTGGAGACGGCATCGAAGCGATGGAAATTTGACAATAGATGAACAGCTCTTTTATCCATCCATTTTACTACTAGAAGACCTGTGTTGCTGATAAAATGAGCAAATTCACCTATTTTCATGTTTTTGTCAGCGATAAAAATTGGAAGCTTTTTTCTTGTTTTGTTTACCGTACCACATGCATATATTTCATCATTTAGTAAAGATTCCAATAAGTCAATATTGGTGAAGTAATTATCGAAGTAAACACAATGGCCTTTATTTTCCAATTCACGGCATAAATTTTTAACCACGCGTGTTCCTAAATTCTTTTCTACACCGTCACCAGATTTTCCTGTATAAATATCAAACTTCAAGCAATAGCCACTATTGTCCGCAAGCATCCATACTTTGTACCCACGCTTTATGGGTTTTTTTGGTAGATATTGCTTCATTGATGATCTACCTTTAAATCTAATCATCGATTCGTCAATTGACAAATTTTTGGAAGGTAAGTAACACTCCCAAAATCTCATTTGCAGTTCATCAATTACTGGTCGTATTTTATAAAGTTTGTCAAATGATGGATCTTCTCGTTTTGGCTGCAAATTGTTATCGTTAAAATGTAGGTGACCGAGGATCCAGCTGAATCTTTTTACAGGCATCAGCGAGCTTACATAATTGTCATGAAGCATAGGAGAACTGCTCCAGAAATCTCTGTAACTAGGAAGTGATTTTATTCCCATCAGGATATTGATTCCAATAAAAGTTTTCAACTCGTCGGTTGTTACTGGCCTGAACGGTTTTGAAATCTGGGTGGCATAAAGATTAGTTTGAAATACGATTTTGTCAATTAATTCTTCGGTAAATAAAAGCAAAAACAAATCTGTTGGGGTGGGGCTATCTAACTCTTTCACAAAATTTGCAGCACCTGATGGACTATTGAATTCCTTTAGATTGTTGTTTTGAACGAACGTCGTATCAAAAATAGTTCCATTATTACCGTTTGCAGTTAAAAGGTTTTGCCGCATAACACTTAGTGGAATATTCATCTCTACATCAGATTCGTCAGATTCAGTTCCTATTAGCTCGGTATCTTGATTTTCGAGTGCGGCTTCGAGGAATGTGTCTTCACCATCGGGATCCTGGTTGATCTCGTTTTCTGAGACTGATTCTACATCTGAAGGAAGACTTGTACACTCATCATCTAAATATAGGTCGTCTAGTAGTTCATCTGCTGTGATGTCTACCAGGCGAAAAGGCAAATCCATTTTCAAAAACAAGTTGTAATCTGTAAAAAAAAGAAAAAATATTTTGCAAATATTCGCGGTGGTACGGATTTTATACCGCTTGAAAAACCATGTAAACAAAAAGAAAACCAATTTTTCTTTCTACATTTATTTTCTAGGCAGTTCACTTACCTGTGATACACAACCAGAAGTAGTTTTTGTTTCAAATAACACGCAATACACCGAAAACCAGAGAGCGCAAAATCAAAACAATGTCACTAATTAATGAAACAATAAACATGCGTACAGCAGCCTTGAACGCTTGCGCCCACTAGAAACGGATACCAGAACTAAGACGGGCAAGCCACTATAGGTGGTTCACAGTTTAAACCTCCGCACGCTTTATACATCACAGTTTAGTAAACGATACCATATTCGTACCACCGCGCAAAAGTTGAAAATTTCTTGTGGTACATTTTTTGAACCACCGCCCTTGAAAGAGTTAAAGACGAAAAAAGGTGAAAAATGGTCTATCTCAGGTTCTACTAAACCGATTTGAGCTTACATCTTCGCAAAATGCTTCTCTTCACTTGTACTTTAAGCTGCAGTCTAGAGACAAAAAGTATTTATTTTTGCCGAATTAACTTTAAAAAACTATTTGTAGACCCATTTTTAAATGTTTTTTATTAATTTTGCATATTTGTTTATAACAAATTACCTGCCTCTCCACTCTACAATAATTGTGATTTAGTAGTACTTAATAAGTAAGCTAGAGCTCTTTGAAAATGACGCTACAATATCAGTTTAATTTAATTAACCTTAAAGCGGATTTCTCTTAATTGATCTCATTACAAAAAAGGTGTGCTGTCTGATCGGTTTTACACAATTGTTATTTCGTTTAATTTCCATAGCCATGTAGTATAATTTATAAATTTATTTATTAGTCAAGTGGCAAAATATGCATAATTGCATAGTAGATACATGAACATTTTAAATCGATTTTTATCGAAAACGGTTCGTTGTAGAGATTTCCGACAACAGCTTTTTTTTGTAGAAATGTCGAAATTTGTTAAATATCTTGTAAAAATGATGAAATTTTTAAATACACAAGAATTTATGATTAATTATTTTCAATATTCCCTACCCCCAAAATATTTAAAAATTGGTCTGCAAGTAATTTTTTTAAGTTAATAGGGTATTTTTTCGAAAAATGCATCCTTTCTGAGTTATGGGCGATTTAAGGACAAAAAAGTGTGAAAAATTTAAGCAAAAATAAAAATTTAATTGCAAATATAACTCGGAAAATTATACGGAGTCCTATCACAAAAAGTACTACTTTAAATTGTAAGTGAAGAGAAAGGTTTTGCGTCGAATTGGTTCAGTTGAACCGGAGATATAACTCATAACTCAAAAGGACAGAAGACAAAAGGTGTTTATATCTACCCAATTAATCTTAAAAAATTGTTTGTAGAACCATTTTTTATTTTATTTTTAATTTTGTAACTTATTTGTTAGTAAATTACGTTCCACTCGAATCAAAAATTATCAATTAGGTTTTTTGTAAAGAAAAATATAAGGAATCGCTACCGACAGTTATCAGCCAATTGAATAGTGATAAGAGGTCAAGCCGAGTTTTTGTGCTATTTTTAGGGTTGCACTGCTCGTACATTTAAAACGTTTTGTCTAAAAATTAAGTAAATATTCTACCCTAAAAGTTTGTCACATTTATGATGAAATATATAAATAAGTATAAGTATAAATTCTTACATTCTTTATCACTGGGCAAATCCAAACTAGTATTGCAAGTTCGTCTCCATGGGGTTTTTTGTTTTTTTTTCCTGGTCGACAGAGGTACTTTTAGTGTTAGGCTCTAACTCTTCATTAGTAGTATCCGGTGTGTCCTCTTTTTCCTTCTTTTTAATCATCATTGCGTCTTTGGCTAAAGTAAAAAATTTATTGACAGTTATTTGGATTTATTTTTTTTAACTTCCAAAAACCTATTTGGATATATTAAGAAATAAAGAAAACAATTTTTTATTTTATAACCTATTTTTTACGAAGACTGGTTTTTAGAATACACACCCTCCGAATGAAGTAGAAAAATATTTAGTAATATCATTATCATTACAGGTTTTTTCAAAAAATTTCACGTAGTTTTATTGCTGGTTATCGTAAATAGATACCAAGAAGTAATATCGAATTCAAAAAAATGAAAAAATTAGTTTGCTTTTCATTTGTTTTGTTGCAACGCAGGTAAGAGATCTTTGACATTAAAAGTATTTTTTTTTACCAATTTTCACCCAAATTTGTTTTGGATTTCTGAGTTTATAATTAATACCTAAAAACTTACTTCCGTAGTTTGCAATACCGCAAAATACCAGTTGCCATCTTGCTTGACATTTATTTAAGTCGATTTTTTCAATTTTGTTGAAGGACACACATACCAGATTTTGTCCTCTGTAAATTGTACTAGATACCATATTTCCAAAAAGGATTTAGATTTAAAACTTTATACTGAAAATAAATCCGTAAAAATTTTAATTTGTTTGCTAAACCGCCTTTATCGCGACTCCTTGAGATTTTTGAACAAGACCACATATAAGTTTTCTTACTTCGATTGTAGTTTTTAATTATTTCTATTAGAGGATCTGGCCCGAATATGGAACCCATTTGCTTTTTTAATATAACTAACTTATTATGCTTTTATAACGGTATCTAAGAAGATCTATAAATACTAAAAAACCTTTGTGACAAAACTGCAAAATATATTTTTTATTTAATAAAGTTTATAAATTTGACGAAGAAAATTATAAAATGGGGCGCACGAAAAAAATTTATTTACACAAAAAAAGAAGACACAAAATAGCTATGTAAAAATATACATATCTCTCTAGTGAAACAGAAAACACGGGGTCCATGTTTCGAAATTTTAATTGTCATAAAAAATTTTAGTAGGACTCTGCAAATATTTTTTTTAGTTATAATATAATTTATACTAGAATGCATCTTTTTTTTTACTCCTTTTTTACCCTAAAATAATATTAAAAAAATTCGAATAGCTACCATATAATACAAAGTCCAAATATAATTCTTTCAAAGGGTCTTCTAGTATATTTAGCTATTTTTTAACAGATACCGTTATTTGTTTAACAGATAGTTGGGGGTTCCATATTCGAATCAGTTCCTCTATTTTAAATTTTTTTAAATAGCTTTTTTCAAAATTATTATTGTAACTTATGTTTTGCCGTACTGCCGGACGCTTAGATAAACGCTTATGCACAGCTACATTGCGAAATTTAGAGGACTAATTATTTGGTATTGTACATAATAATAATAGTTAATTATTAATAACAATTAATAAAATTAATTTTTTAATGCTCGCGTAAAAATTGAAATAAAATTACTTTTTGATAAAGATACAATAAAACCTAAAATTCACTTGAACAACAATCATTGGTCAAACCAATGAGGTTTTAAAACAACGAAATACACAAAAACCTACGCTACACGGAAATATATCTATGACACGAAATTTACATAAATATTACAAACGCGTAATAATTTTGAATAAAATAATCAATCGATGTTGCTGTCTCACTTGTCTGGAACATTTACGTAAAGCGCGAGATCTGTACATATCTATGAAAATTACATTTTAGAAAAAGTGTATAATAACGTTGCATTTATTCATTTTTAGTGATATATAAATAAAATAATAAGGCAGTTTAAAAAAATGAATGAATGAATTTTAAACCTACATAACGTAAATTTAGTTTTAATGTATTTGTGATCACAGAATTGCAGATCTTGTACTTTTGTCTATGCGAGCTTTCGAATTTGTATCAACATGCTTGTTGTGACATTATAATCCACAAAGCTAAGTTTCAATGCAATGAAACACAAACACAGAAATAATGTGACTACCCTTCTCTAAAGAAGTTACAAATAACCAAAAATCAAACAAATATTTCAACATTTGTCAAACGCATTTTTTACAGCATAGGTAATTAATTTACCTACTTATTTATTATTTATATTATATGAATACATCTAAGCATATAGAGAGCTGGCAACAGAGCGACGGTTTCGCTGAGTGGTCGTCGTAAATACAACTAATTCCACAGTTTTACACGCACCCGCGATTGTTACGTTTTAGGCAGGAAATGTAATTTTCCTTTTTTCTTGTTTACGTATTCAACCAAGAGATTGGTCACTTTTATAGGTTGGGATGACGTATCAATTTGTAAAATCTTTAAACTTGCCTATTGATTTTAGCCGCCTGGACATTTTCTCTGACACACCACACTGCTTGATTTTTATTAAGAGACTGAGATCATTAGTGGATAAACGATTCAAGTCCTCGTAGAGCACCGTAAGTATAAAACTACAACCTAGTGTATTCTAACGGTTTTAGAGAAAAGTTTCGACAAAATAATTTGTGGAAATCAATATACCATTGTATAGATAATGTTTATATATAACTTACACATTTATTTTAGTAAATGGTCCCGTAGTTTTTGATTACTAACTAGCTAAATTTTCGGGAACAGCTTTGTTTTGACGAGACACCCAACTTTTCTCTCTATGAAAATTCTCGATAATGGTAGCTAATAAAAAGCTGGGGGGCAATAACATGTTGATTTGATTTATCAATATTTACTAATAATAACAGTCAGTTGTTTACTGTGTGGTGAGCAACATCCCTTATAAAGGACCAGTACCCCGCACCATTTAAACGGAAAATGAATTTCTGGGTAGTTGATTAATTTTCCAATATACTGTAAATCTTAATGTTCTGGTAAAAATTCTCCATGGCAGTAATGAAAAATAATGACTAATTTCTGAGATATTGGATGTTAAAACTCCACTTGTTACTATTTCTGTTTCAATTAATTGCAACCACTCAAATATGCTTATATTTTTAAGCGATCAGAAACACAATTTGGTTAGAATATGCGTTGAAGCAAAAATTGAAAAAAGTTAATTTTTATTTGTAAAAGTACAGGGTGAGTTGCTATTAAATATAACGAACTGTTTTGGAGGGATTTAAAACATCTACTTTTTGATTATAAATACAAGAAAATGAATTATAAAAAAAGAAAAAAAAGATTCTACAGGATGAGTAAAAAAATAGGGTCAATTGCTATCGTCCATTTTTAGAATAGCTCGTATATTTTGATGCTCAAATATCCTTTAAAAGTCAATTTTAAAAATATTTAATACCTACAGATATCTCTACAGGGTGTTACAAACATACAGAACAACGATTTTGGAAAAACAGACAATGTTACGATTATTTACAGCGATTGTGTATTAAAACACAGACTTTAAGAGAACAGTTTTAAAAACCTACGGATTGTAACACAAAACCCTTGCTTAAACATCGAAAAATTAATTAAACCGAAAATGTTTAATTTTAACTGGCTAATATTATAATAAAAACAAAATGGGGAAGACACGGTTGAAACTATTACTAGTTAAACCAACTTACCTTGTATAGTCGCAAATTAAAAGTAGTACTAGCTTATTAAAAACACAAAGCTAAAGACCTGTAGAACCTTTCACTTGTAGGACAAAGGTGTCATCCGATTATAATATTAATTTCCTATCAAGCAACTGTAAGAAAATAAATCTTGGAGGACAAATGTTTTTTCGAGTTTTTTATTAAATTATCATACGATTAAGTAAATAACTAACTGATATTAGCAAATATTGATCAATCATCAAATCAACTTGTTTTACGCCCCCGCACTTTATTAGCTATCGTTATAGACAATTATCGAGAAAAGTCGGGCGTCTCGTCAACAAGAAGCTGAAAGGGTCTGGGACCGTGGACTATTTGTATCATTCGTATTTTTTAAGTTATGTACCATCGTCGAAACCTTAAAACCCCCACTTCCATTGTTCCTGTTTCTTTGTAAAATGCGTAATTGCGCGTGTAAGATGAAGAGAGAAAAAGGAAGTGGGGGTTTTAAGGTGGCGATAATCGTTTAGTATATAGGGTTGTTTCAATTAATTGACATTTCTTGCTGAACACTTGTTAAAGTATTGTCTGTATATCTGTAAAAAATATCTCACTGTAGATAATATACAAGGTGCGGTAGATAATCCGTCGATTAGAAAATTGCAAGTTGAAATAAAACCATTTTAACGGATTTTTTAATAAAAATATTATACGTCCACATATCTATATTTTTTGTTTCCTGTTACCAATTATAAGAGGATTTGTGTGAGATAACGTCAAACAGGATAGTATACTTAATATATTACGCCAAACAAAAATATGGTGCATTTTACTTTTAAGCTATTTGTAAAATACTTGTATTTATATAATTATTCATTACTTCCGCTAAATATATTACCAACCTCAACATTATTTTTTTGCGTCCGCATAAAGTACGGATATGTAAATTATACACATAAAAATGGCAATTAACAATCCTGCTAGCTTAAAAAATTAAAAACTATACACACGATATCGGATGTCCTCACAGAATCGAACAAATAAGTGAATATACATTTTATACACACTTGAAATGCGCCCTCTATGTGAAATGGTGTAAAAGCGTCGGAACTAAAATTCCGTAGCACACATAAGTTGAGAGGACGAGCAAAAAATTTATGTTTTCGAAACCGATCAAGTCGTTTTTGGACGTAGTATTTGAAATTGCTATTAAAACGGTCTGAGGCGAAAAATGCCCTCACAACTCCGCAATTGTACGGATGTGTATCCCCACAACGTAGCCTAAATACACACACACACACACGCACGCACGCACGCACGCACGCGCGCACACGCGCGAACACGAACGCACGAACGAACGAACACACGAACACACAGACACACAAACACACAAACCCACAAACACAAACACACACAAATACACACAAACACACACAAACACACACAAACACACACAAACACACACAAACACACACAAACACAACACACACAAACACACACGAACACACACGAACACACACGAACACACACGAACACACAACACACACAAACACACAAAACACACACAAACACACAAAACACACACAAACACACACAAAACACACACAAACACACACAAACACACACAAACACACACAAACACACACAAACACACACAAACACACAAACACACACAAACACACACAAACACACACAAACACACACAAACACACACAAACACACAAACACACAAAACACACACGAACACACACGAACACACACGAACACACACGAACACACACGAACACACACGAACACACACGAACACACACGAACACACAAACACACACAACACAACACACAACACACACACAAACACACACAACACACACAAACACACACAAACACACACAACACACACACAACAACACACAAACACACACAACACACACAACACACACAAACACACAACAAACACACACAACACACACAAACACACACAAACACACACAACACACACACAACACAAACACACAAACACACACAAACACAACACACACAAACACACACAAACACACACAAACACACACAACACAACAACACACAAACACAACACACACACACACAAACACACACAAACACACACAACACACACAAACACAACACACACAAACACACACACACACACACACACACACACAAACACAAACACACAAACACACAAACACACAAACAAACCACACACACACGCACACAACGACACACACAAACGACACAAACGACAAACACAAACGCAAGCACACAAACGCACACAAACGCACACAAACGAACACAAACGCACACAAACACACACAAGCACACAAACACACACAGGTTTTTGGTATGTTGCGAGATCCATATGGAAGTGGGTGTCTTGTGAGATCCACGTCTTTCATTAGTTGCTGGTTTACAAGACTTGCCACATGTCATATTGTAATATTTATCTATATAAATATCATGAATACACTCCTTAACACTTTATTTATTTATTTTGAAGTAGTCTTTGCGAGCTCCAGCGTGTGTTGTACTCTCTTTGTTTTTTGATATTATTTGCGAGATCCGTGTTACATCTATATTTTACCTAACGGTCGTTGAGAGATCAACGCGATGTTGCCAAGTAGTATATGATAGATTTTCTCGCGATTTTGTGGAAGATACAATGTAAGTAAATTTGAATCATATTTGAAACATTTATTATGCCAGTGGCTCTAGAAATAGAAAGTCAATTTATTTATAAAGTACGAAAATCATATTCCATAAAATTTGACAAATAATTTTTATTGCTTATTAATTTTTTATGAATAATGAGTCTGTTCCGAATGCGTTTTCGGAGTTCTTTCAAATATGCATTTATTTGATATGAACATATGACCTATTCGTCATAAATTGATGTTAATGGAAGCCAATGTATATTTTTCATATCTAAATTTAACAAATATTTAGATGTAAATAACAATATTTACACCCTTCAAATGTATAATACACTGCTTTCACTATTGATAAAGAACAAATTATAATGACTATATTATCTGTGGGATTAAAATTAAATTCGAATTATTTTTCTACATTTAGATGGCATTATTGTTTTTAGAAATAATTTTAAAATTCATACTCAAAATTTAGCTAACGTATTTGACGATTAAGGAGATTAAAATTGAAATTACATCCATTAAAAATGCGAAAGGAATTTTATATTTAGGACATTTTATAACGAAAAACAGTATTTTAATTGATCCATGTAAAACAAATTAAAATTAATTTCTTTTATTAATTTTTTCTGGAAAAATGAATAAAAAATACATGATTATATAATCAAAACATAAGTATTTAATTATAAATATAATCAAAAATTGCTCAGAAGGGTCAATGTCAATGTAGGAAATATTGAAATCAGTTTTGGATTAATCATAGCATATCAATTATGGGTCTAGGCCACCTATTTTAGTTTTGGATACCTCTACTGGGTGAATCGTCAAGATCAACAAAATCTGCCGCTAAGTACATGTGGCAATACAGATGTCATTGGACATGTTAGTTCAAAGGACACGTCCGTTCAGTTATTTTTATAGTGGACTAATGCGGACCACTTTTTGTGTCAATTACACAAAAGGAAGCTAGCCACTTGCAAGGGATACGTACCAGTATTGATATGTTTCAGAACAAAGGTGACTCACACCTGGAAGGAGTGCAATTTCTTAGCAAACCAAATTATCATACTACTGTAACCTCATATCATGTTTTTATCGGAGAATTGGTTACGGCTCTTCTTGGGCTCAATACAACAGAAAATCATATACTGTTGACAGAGAATACAGCAAAAGTTCAAGGGAAATGGAGTCGATGGTCGCGAGAATACGCAAGCCACCTACAGTTCAAGTATTTGCAGCACCAGCAATAAGATAATCTACAACCTGGTGCTTTGCTAGATATAAATGCCCGGTGTAGTAGAGATGGTAACAATAAAAAGTTATGTGTATCATCCGTTCCCATAAACAACTGTGCTTCAGTGAGTGCGTTGAGGTATAATTTCGGTTGCTGAAGCCGATAACTTTCAAGGGTGGTTCCTTGTTAAGTTAATTTAAGCGATCGATTGATTATTTTATGCTATGCATGTAGTAATTATTTGTTTCAGACTTTATAACAATACTGTTTAACGTCCAACAAACACGGTAATGAGTAGAAGATAGTTGGGTTTGTGAATCCTTGTAACCCTCACCTTGATAAAATTTTTGCACTTACTCGTGCTCAGTAAATTCTGGTTATAATGAGTCATTGATTAAAATGCGAATTCCAAAATACAGACATCAACAAAAAATGTGCATTGGAATAGCTCATAGTGCCTAGCATTTTAAAAAGACTAAATTGGTTCTATCAATTATTAGAGCTAGTGTATTTTAGAAACCAAATTATGTTAATGCAAAAGATAAAAAATGTACGAACGACGCAAATTTACAGTTTTTATTTATACAACGCAGTAGATTATCGAGGGTCGACAAGATCTGTATTAAAAACGTGACTAGTGAAAAAGCCAAAAGCAAAGAAATTGTGGTTCTTTTCTAGAAAAGGTTTCTTGCGTAGTTCCCAAAATTATTTTAAATAATGAATTAACTATGCATCAATTCCAAATATTTAGTAGGGGAAGTCGGGTAGCATAGGACATGTTAACAAAATACTGCAAAACATACCTGTATTAACAAATTTGTTCAACAAATTTATAGTCAAATGATTATTTTAGATATATCTTACATGTCTAAAAAAGAAACAAACATCAACTTTATAATATAAAGGAAAATCATTTGAAAAAAGAAATTAAACATTTTAAAATTATGAAAAATTGGCGGGTAATACCGGGCACGAAAAAAAAATTGTGGATACTGCCGTAAAAAATAAAAATATTAACAGTTATCACACCTGTAATACTTTTGACCTTTTTCCATGTCAGAACAAGCCTCATGAACCCAGTTTTTACACTCACAACACTGGATCCAGTCATCGTCGAAACATTCTTGACAAATGACACAATAAGTTTCCCCATTTTCCTGTTCTTGGGTTTCTTTAGTCTTCTCTTTATGCGCTTTTCTTTCTTCTGTTCTTGTGGAACTTTTTTCTCAACTAGATTAACATTTTCACTTAAATTTTTCTTTACCCCTTTAGCCTTATTTTTATTTTTCTCTTCCAGCTCATTTTTAAATGGAGTGGAAGTAAGCACTTCACTTTTTTCAGTACGTCTTTTTCTTGAAACCATTCTACGTTCAGCAGCACTGGGGGAATTGGTGAAATTTCTTTAAGAAGATCATTAATACTTTTTTCTAATGTCGTATTTGGATCCATGCTGCCTATGGTGGGATTTCTTTGTTCAGAACATTGGGGGCTGGTTTGGAAGTCGAAGGTTGGCAAGTTTCATTTAACGTGCACAGTTTTACGACTTTTTTTGAGGGAGTTTTATTTTCAGATGTACCAGGAAGTTCTTGTTCGTTGAGCTTTGGTGGAGTATTTGGTAAAGTTGGTATTTTTGGAAATTCTAGAGGGTCTGTTGACGCGCTTTCTTTCTCGTTACATCTCTTAACAACAGTGGATGTAAATGCATGAGTTTCCCTTGGTTCTGGGACGTCCAATCCTTGCGATGCAATAAAATTCAAGTCCGTGAAAATCTGCGAATTCAGTGGATAAATGCCGCTACACTCAAAACCCTTCTTAAATAAGTCCATCCTGCAAATTTTCGTAAAGGCCTCGTTCACCAGGCCTGCGATTTCATAATCACTAATTCTCATAAACGGATTTTGCCTCATCCATTGAGACGCTGCTGCATTGTAGGCATCCTTGAATGGCTTCATTACACACACATTCAAAGGTTGCAGCTTATGGGTGCAATGAGGGGGTAAGCTTAACATATGGACATGGTTTCGGGCAAAGTTGATGACTTGTAAATCTTTATGGCTGCAATGCCCATCCACAATTAGAAGAACTGGCTCCTCTTCAGATGGACGTGTGAATTTTACAAATTCCTGCATCCATTTAAAAAAAATGTCACCATTCATCCTGTGCATGGAACATGGCATTCTCCGGAGCTCCAATTTTCAGTCGGTCAATAATTTTTTTCCTAGGAAAAATTAGTAGTGGAGGTATGAATTGATCTCCTGCTGAATTGATACACAATAAGACGGTTATAGTGCGGCCTCTTTCTCCAGAAGTCATTTTGCCAACTTGTTTCTTGCCCTTTATTGAGACGACTTTCTGCCGACACTCGTGGACTGTAGACACCCCGGTTTCGTCAACATTGAAAATTTTATTGGCTCGGAAGTTATATTTTTGCATTAGATCTTCAAGTTTGTTAAAAAATCTTGCAACTTGTGGTCGATTGAAGCCTACTGCTCTCTGCAAACTCGTTGACTCGGCATTTCTTAACGACAGCTCTGGATGGCGCTGGAGAAAAGTGTATTAAAACTCTTTCCCAGCAGTCTTTTTTCCCTGTTGAATCTATGTGGAATTTTTAAGCGCTCCGCCAAATCAAACGCAAGTTTTAAGAATTCTTTTTTGGTGAGGGGCATTAGGCGACTATCCAAATCCCGCATGTGGTTCACAAGCTCCTGTTCATAGTTGGCGGGAAATGTGCAGCGATATCGTCCAACACTTGGAATAAGTTGGATTTCTTCGTTATTTTTTAAGTGTTTTACTTTATCAGCAAGAGTACTTTTAGGAACACCATAACGTTTTGCCGCATCTCTTATTGCGAACTCGTTATCAAGTAGTTTTCTAACTGCTGTTCTCATATGCTCTTCGTCCCATTGCCCTCGTATATTTTTCTTAATAAACTTCGGCATTTCATATGTTCTGTAACAAAACATTGAAATTATTTTGCGTCCGGTCATACCCGAAATGTTTGTGTCCGGTGACACCCGCCATGCACCTAGCAATCAATTAACTATTTACTGGTAGGTATTTGAAACGCAGAGTAATATGAACACATTGTTATATTCACTACTCATATATGCACGCATTATGTAGAGGACACCCACTAAACACTTACCAATTAAGAGAAACAGCGCATCAACTTTAATTCTGTCCACGTGGAAATCATAAAAAATCACATACAAATTTTTATTGTCTGAACCGCACAACGTATCCAGGTCAACTGAAGATATGTTGCTACGTGCACCGAAGTAGTTCGTGCAACCATGCGATGGAAGTGGCAAAACGACAAATAACAGAAAACGGTAAACGTCCGATGATTCAAGATTGAATGGCGCTCAAAAATATAAATATGTTTTTACTGATTGTAAGCTATGGAATTATTTCTGCTCCCTCACTACCTGAAGAAAAGAATTCTCATCATACAGTAAGTTTTATAAGCATTGTACCTTTTGAGCTAGTCGTGTTACAATTCAGTATCATTTTACCTTCAAGTAAGTAACAATTATTAAAATATCTTTATTTTTTAGTTGGGGGGAATATTTTTATTTGTTATATCAGAAATTATTGAAGCGGTTAATATAGCAATAAATGATCTATTACCTACAAGATCGAGCAAAATCTATGAACGCGCTTTTCAGCAATTTATAAAATGGCGCGATGAAAAAAATATTAAAAGCTACTCTGAAACCGGAATGTTAGCTTATTTCTACGAATCAGCAACAAAAATGAAAATGAAAAGCTCGACAATGTGGTCCCAATATTCGATTCGTGAAGATAGTCAGCTATTAGTTTTATCTGCGCTGTAACCATTATGTATAAATTTATGAACAATGCTGCAACTAAACCTGTTAAATTTAAGCAATCATAGTAAATAAGCACTTAATTAACACCCTGTAACGTATTATGTATTTTATTTTTAGATTATTAGATCATTAGATTTAAGCATTCATAACCTAAAAAAACCTTTCTAACGTAGTTTTTACTAATTAAAATCCTTACACATTTAGCAAAGGATATAATAGACATAAACGATATTCTGGTAAAACTAAAAAAGTGTAAATTTATTTACCCAGTATTTCTTTTGATGTAGGTATTGTTTACAGTGAATACGTATATACCTACTTAGTAATTATAATGAATTTTTTTAAAACATATAGTAGAAATTACGCACAATATGCTATATATATATATATATATATATATATATATATATATATATATATATATATATATATAATTGTGAAAATGCAAATTTATAAATTTTATAAATTTGCATTTTACATGTAAAGTTCTGTATTGTACAACGTTATTACAAATGATGTTCCCGATTTCAATTATAAATATTACTGGATTAATCTGTTTTAAGACCATTTCACTTGGTAACACTGGAAAGAAAAACTCATAAAGTTTCGTTTACATTGGTTTAGGTACGTATCTGCTGTTTGTTAAAGTCAATTGTTGTCAATTGTGTAATGGCTGAGTTTGAAAACAGGAAAACATTTTGTGTGTTGGATTACCACATCAATAAATCAGTTATTAGTGTGCAACGACACTTTAGAACTAAATTTAATGAAGATCCTCCTAGTAATCACTATTCGAAAGTGGTAGAGCAGGTAAAGTAAAGTTTTACGCGTCGTCGACAGAAATCTACTGTTAAGTGCAACAGAGAGCTTGGTATACCACAGCCAACAGTGCAAATATCAACCCTTACAAAATTCAGCTTGTTCAAGCGTTAAAACCAAACAACAAAAGTTCTAAGACTTTCATTTCATGAGAACATGCAGGCCTTGATGGAAAATGGAAACTTTGTGAAATGGTTAGTCTTTAGTGG
Source organism: Vesta saturnalis (assembly GCA_036346205.1). Taxonomy (NCBI): domain Eukaryota; kingdom Metazoa; phylum Arthropoda; class Insecta; order Coleoptera; family Lampyridae; genus Vesta; species Vesta saturnalis. The sequence continues at coordinate 191,584 of JARFJB010002027.1, forward strand.
TGAAGCCACATTCCACTTGTGTGGTAAAGTGAACAGACATAATGTCAGAATATGGGGCTCGGAGAACCCACACACCTAAATCGAGCACATGCGCGATTCTTTGAAAGTTAATGTGTTTTGTGCTATCACGTACAACAAAGTGTATGGGCCTTTTTTATTTGTTGGACAAACAATAAATGGGATAATTTTCTTGTACATGATGACGGAATGGCTTCTACCGCAATTAGAACAAGAATACCCAAATTTCATTCTACAATTAGACGGCGCACGTCCACATTACTACTTCGATGTTAGGTTGAACTTCGAAATCGGTGGCCTGACAGATGGATCGGTCGTGCTGGTCCAAATGATGGTGCACTCTTGAACTAGCCTCCAAGATCTCCGGACATCACCCTCTGTGATTTGTTCTTGTGGGGATACATCAAATATAAAGTGTATACATCACCGTTACCAGAAAGCATACCTGAGACAACAACGGATTACCAGAGCCAACGAAACAATCGACCAAGACAGTCTTAACAAAGTATGGCAAGAGTTTGAATACAGCCTTGACATCTGTTGTATCATAAGGAGTTCCCATATCGAACATTTTTAATTCTTGACACCTGGGATGAAACTTTTTGAGTTTTTCTTTAAATGTAACCATTTTATTTTTTTATATGGTAAATAAAACCAGATTTATGTACACTTGAAATCATGAACATCATTTGTAATAACCCTGTATATAAAAATTTTAATTATAAAGCGAAAGTTTTATATTTTTGCTTTACATCTATAAGTATTATAAACAATTTTTTATTTTTTGCCATGGTATATCTGAAAAGTAAAAAAATAGTAAATTTGTACTGTTTGCTTAATATAATACATACCTTTCATAATATTTTAGTGGTTTGATATTAATTCTTCACATTCTGATTTTTTCGGTGCCTTTTTTAGTAGAAGTATGTTTTTTAAAGAAATGTGTTCTAACTTTTTTTTGTTCATTCGTCCATAGAATTCTAACAAAGTTTGGTGAAGATACTTTTTCTTGCTTACTACGCTGCTTCTCTCTGTTATGACCCTTTTTAGGTGCTATACTCGGTAAAGACACTACTTGCTTTGTCGGTACCTGCTTTTGATCACCCAATAACTGGTTATCATCTTCACTAATATCACTTTCGCAATTACTCTCTTCTGAAATTAAACTCTCTACATTAACGTCTAGTTCATCTAGGCTTTTGCCTCTGTAGTTATTGATAGAACCATTTTCCATCATCAACAACAATTTGCTTACTTTAGCTACTTGGAAAACATTTTCGAGTAGTCGATAAAACGTTTTATGTATATCTTTATTGTGACCCATGAATGTGGCCAGTTATTCAATATCTCTTTCGCTCAAATTTAAAATTTGTGCTACTGTAGCTACTCGTTTTCTGAGTTTTGTGGATGTAATCAACTCAGGTTTTTTATTCCACTAGGTACAGCTAATTTTCGAATTATTGCAGAAGCTTTTAAGCAGTTATGTTCACTGTTAGGTAAAGTAAACAAATATTTGTTGTTTTCGTGACAGAATTTGTTCCTCAGAGTTACTAACGTACATAGAATTTTTTGTATTTTTGGCGTAAAAAGTATGGGCACTCCACGGCCTCTTTTTCCGCGAATAACTATACGTTTAAAAATGTTAGTTAGCTCTCTTTCAACTGGTGATAAAGACAGTTCTATTTCTTCCTGTGGTATATCAGTTGATGCACTCAAATACGTAGTCAAGAAAATTCTTTGCACTTCACCGGCTCGTTTTCGATTAAGAAGAATTAATTGCACTAATACGCTTTCTTGCAGATTTTTAAATTCGCTTAAATCACTTGAGTTTTTTTTTAATGCATCCAAAGATTTGTTTTGAACAGATACTAAAAAATCTCTAAATATTTTGATGTCAGATGTCAACGGGAGCATTGCTGGTTTATTCCATTTATTTTGGTAAATTTCCTTAGAAGCGTTTGTAGACAGCTCATAACACCATTGTTTTTCTATCAACGTTGATAAAGTGTTTATTTCTTTAATTTCATTTTCCGTATTTCCTACTGTATTTAACAAGGGTGACTTTTTTATTAATAAAAATTCAGCTATGTCACAAACCTGCTTTAATGAAGTGCCAATCTTTAGTACATATGATGGAGATTTAAATGTATCGGTACTTGAATCATAACCAGCAACAATTTTTGCTGCTTTAATAATAATATCAAAATTTGAAGGTTTTATGGTTCGTTACAGAGTAGAGCAATTATTGTCGATCTTCTGTATTTCAATTACAAGTCTTGCTAATTCCCTCATTTTATTTGAAGCTACTGTTATTAAATGCTTTTCTTTGTGACTTTTAATGTACCTAGTACCAAAAGCTCGAGTCAGAGGATCCATTTTTACTACATTTGATATATTATCTGCTGCCATTCTTGGAAAAACATTTTTTACTAAAATTGTGTCTTCATCTGTAAATGTGTGTAATAGCAATTGTGCTTCTGCTTGAATGTTTACTTGTTTTCCACCTGACTTGAATCTGGTCAATTTACAAATTTTAATATGCCGTCTTAACCCTGGAAAGTCACAGTTACCTTTACCAACATAGAGATCACACTGGGTCATATAGACCGAAACAATAGAAAAAGCTCAAAAAAACATAATTTGCAAAATTCGACCCCTAAATTAAAAAAATAAAAACAGATACAATATAAACTCTTAATACAAAACAAATGTTCTTAATTTCTAATTACAAAGTCTGCAATGATTTGATCTGCCTTCTTGGCACATTGCTCTTCTGCACCTAGTACATGCTATATTTGTTTTACGGTCTTTTGTGCAAAAACTACAACGAACTCTTTTAGGCAAAATCCCACTGGAATTTTCGTCTTGTTCTGGTGTCTCATCTATGCCCAAGACTTCACGGATTTTGATTTTCAGTGTCTTCTGTAACTGAGGGCATTCTAGTCTCCGTCTAAGCAGAGGTTCTATAAGCAAAAATCCCAATTGCTTTAGAAGGGCTCGTCGCGTTTCCTGTGCATCTAAATTGGTGAATGTGCAAATTACTTTGGCGTTTATAGCTGCTTCATCCAGCATGTTAAAAAATATTCTCATTGGCCATCGGTTAGTTTTTCTATAGGTTGTATAGGAATGGCACAGCTGGTCGAACGTATCTGTACAGAAGTAGGCTATGGTTTTCTCATCGTTGAAACCGATTGTTATTCAATTAAAAATAAACGGAATGACACTGCCCTTAGCAATCACTACCTACAGTTTGGTCACAAATTTGATTTTGATAATAAAAAAATTGTAATGCAAGAAAATAATCTACGTAAGAGATTGTTTATTGAAATGTTTTACATACAAAAATATAATACTGTTAACCACAAAACTGACATTAATAATTTAAGCAACATTTATAATAATTTAATTAAAAATAAGTAAGTTTTGGGTATAGTAAAATTAATATTGTATGTTGGTACCGTAAAACGAGGTTTTCCCCAGGGATACAATGCTCCAACTTTTAATAATTATTCGCCATCTATTGTGAAATAGTTTACTTGCAAGAAACTGTATGGCAGTTTCCTGTGGACTACCTCTAGTCGATCTAATGAAGCACACGGTGTTCCCGCCAGTTTATAGGTATTTTCAGAACGTCATCGAAATGCATGGCATTTGCTAAAATCACAGCTGTAAAATTAGGTATTGGAAAGCAAACCTGTTGATGAATAAGGTAAGTTGTGTTTATATTCAAAGTAGTACTTTATTACCTTTAGAACAACGTACCAATCATGATAAAAATAAATTCATACATAAGTTTTAAGTTTTATAACTATTAACTAAGTAAAAAGTGTTATTGTTTTCAGATTACATATATAAATTAGTTATTAACCCTTATGTACACGAACAGGTACAGCTGTACCTTTTGGATTTTCAACTAAACTTTTTTTTAACGTTTATTTAATTTAAAGTGTTATGCTTCTGTGACATCTTAGACATAGTAATAATAAGGATGCTAAACCGAATTAAATGTGTTTATGTATTAGAAATCCCCACTTTTTGTACTTCAAACATTTATAATGTGTTATCGCACGGATAGGTACAAGTGTACCTTAGTAGAAACACGTTATTATATGTTGTTAACTGGTGTATAGGGGTGAGCTTACGCCATTATTAAGACAAAATAGTAAATGTTTTAAGTCATTTAATGTTTTAACAAAAATTATACCATGCAGGTATAACACTTACTTTTTCTTTGGATTTTGTTCTGGGCACGACACAAATAGCAAGAACCAACAACTTGTTTAGGTGTCTTTTTCTTTGAACAGCTTGGGCCCATTGATGCAGGTGTATTTCTAACAAGTGGGTGTCCTATCATAGATTCTATGGCAATCTTCGTGGAAAATATTTTTCAGTGCGGCAATTCTGACCTTGTTTCAATAGAAGGCATTGCTAAACGCCCTAAATCTTGATAGAATGTTCTACGACTATCCCTTGTCGAAGGATTGTTTTCGGTGTAAATTATATAGAAAATAATGTCAATTATATTGTAAAATAAAGCAAGAGGCCATCTAAGGGTCCTACGTTTTAGAATAATGTGTTACCAGTTTATCCATATTATCTACACCACCCTTGGGGAATTGTAAAAGTGGATAACCTCAGGTTTTTCTTTTCGCCACTGACATTATTGTCGTTATGCATGGTAGACAGTAAAATGACTGATTTGTTTTTTTTAGGCACATATGAACACAGGGTAACTTTTTTATCTTCACTAAACCCAAAAATGGATGAAAGAGGTTGACGTTCTTTATTGGCCATCATCTCAGGGGGAATGCACGCTTTATTTTTTTTCAGCGTACCCGCAACAGTCAAATTCCATGACAGTAAAAGTTGTGCAATTGGTAATGTAAAATTGTCCATTGTGATGTTTCGACCGGTATTTTGTATCGAAGTGCTAAATCCTGGACGACCTTTCACCTTGATTTGTCTCTCGCCCTGTGGTTGGTTTGCCGGTATAAATTTGTCCTGTTAGAGGATATGAGGATTTAGCATCACATATCCACCAGATTTTGATGGTATTTGGCAAGTTTTGAATATATTTAAACCTTGTGCCCCTCTAAAGGAAATAGTTGTTCATCAATGACAAAATTCAGATGCAACGTAATTCAATCGCAAATTTTGATTCAACATGCCATATATCAGTAATTGCAGCTGCTTTGTCAAAAGCCGTTGTTCCCGTGTTTCGTTGTTGTCGAATCGAATAAAACGAGTTATTTACAAAATCTAGTGATTGGTAACGTCGCTCTGTACAGTGGATATGCATCACATTTCCATAGCTCCCATATATTCTGAATTGGAATATCGCAAGCAGTAATCAGAACGCCCAAATACCCATAAAATTTTGTTCAGTAAGAATCTGCCACTGTTTAGTGGGTTTGTCTGCATTGTCCTTGTTCCATTTTTCGTACGCTTTGGAGGCTTTTCTATTTGTCTCTTATGATAATAGAACACATTTCATCAGATAATATGCATTTGAACACTTCAATTGGAGAAAGTTTTGTTGTAGATTTTATTGGTCCTGGCTTTTGACGAAATATACGCTGCTGAGTTTGAGTATGAGGTTTGATTTTTCCACACAGTATTGTCTTTTCCACGTAATATTAGCTTACTCCAATTCTCTTATCAGGTTCAAATTCATCGGCATCATGCACTTCATCTTCATCATCTGAATGCAATTCAATTAGCAGGTTAGTGTCAGCTAATACATCCTCTACATCAGATGCGTCGTTATCCTCCTACAATAAGAAATTAAAATTAACGTCCATATTATAAACATAATCTATTATTATAGATGTAAAACTATTTGATAACAAAAATTGAAAACAAAAATAAAAGTGATTATTTTGCAAAACATGGCTCAAAAGCTAAGGAAACGTTCTTATCTTAGTAAGCCAATTGTCGTCAACATCATCTACATCAACTGGCATTCGCCCCGTCACTTGCAGAATCACTTTCATCCATAAGAATAAATAACTCTGCTGTTGCGTAGCTCATACTAGAAATAAACGTAATTCTACATTTCTAAAAATACTTAAAAACACGATAATGCCTACCGTTTGTATTCTAAATTGACACTTTTTGTTCTTCATTATCAACAATAACTACTCAAATAACAGTTAAGCAAACACAATATTTAGGCTATTATCAGTAACAGGTATCCGTAAAAGAATGTACTTTAAATAGCTACACTTGCACTGCACTGTACTTCAAATCATGCTGTAAGTTAAACTCATCTGCGGCGCAAAGGGTTGAATTAGAAATTTACGCATAGGTACAAACGTACCTATCCGTGTATTAACGGTATATTTTTTTCCGTGTACACAAGGGTTAAGGCTGCAACTTTTATGCCATATTTTATACAATTTAACAATTAATGTTTCTGATGATGGAATAGAAATGTTACATTCGAAACGTAAACAATTTTGCAAAGGAAAAAAATTTGTCATTTGAAAAGTTACATAAAATATTTTTAAACTATATTAATGTGATTTTGTTTTTACGATTATCTTTGAACTGTTTACCATGAAACTAAACCTTTACACGTCAAATTTGTCTAACAGTTCATGATTTTACATCTACTTAAAATAAAAAGCTTTTTCCTAGATTTTTCTAACAGCATGGAAGACGTAAGCGATATTTTTATTTTTTAAAGAACAGTTGAATTCGGGTAGGACTAATACAGATTTTATAATGCTACTGTCTGAAGAATTTTGATCGGTAGTTCATCAGTTAGGCTCGTATGAAGACTCCAATTTTCGTAAGAGTAATCTGTTGTTATTTGATTAGGGAAATATTGTGTTACACATTATTATACCAAATTATTTTTGCCTTACTTTTTCCCAAACTCAACTTTTATAAAGGGCCCTATGCCTTTGTATTCCATAAATGGAACAAATTTTTTATGTTATTTTTGATTTTCTAGGTTAGGGCACCAATCATTACTAAATTATTGTTAAATTTTTAAATAAAGGAAAAAATGCAAGTAAATCATAAAATTATATTTTTTTTGAATTTAAGTAACAAACTTTCCTTTTACTTATTTACTTTTTGTTATAAAAAAATTTTTATAGAGGTTAATATTAAATAATAAACTAACATAATTTTTACCAACAAAAACGTACATTTTACATTAATTTTAATGAAAAACTTTTATCATATAATAAAATTTATTCCATTGACAAAAAAATTTATTTTACAATGCTAAAAAGGTTTTTTCTTTTTTTCTTTTTGGATGAATTGTTCAAAAGGAAAACTAAAGGCTTTGAAAACCTTCGTTAAAAACCTTCAAATTTTCCATTTCTTTAAAATTTTTTCAAAATAAAATTAAGTTTTGTTAATATAGTTCGAAGTTTAAAATTTAGTATTTTTTTACCAAACGGGTCAGAAAGAATTGTTTTATTACTATTAAAATTCTGGCTTAGTTCAAAAAAAAAGTACATTATAGCAAAAGGGATTTTATTGATAAAACATGGTAACATAAGTTTTTGAACCCCACCAAAAATCAGGTTGGAAATAAGTTAAATTTAATTTCAAAAACTTTTAAAACAAATTAAACCCTTTTTTTCAAAAAAAATCCCCAAACACAATTTTTTATAACGTTGAAAAAGTTTCCCAAATTTTCCTTTTTAAAAATTTTTTTCAAAAAATTTTCTTTTTTTGAAAAAACTGGGAAAAGAGAAAAAAATTGGTGGTGAAAAAAAACTAAAACTTTTTTTAATTTTTTCCATCTTTTTTTTTTGGCTTTTGTTTTTGAAATTAAATAAAATTTTAAAAACAAGAAAATCCAACAATACGGGCCCTTTAAAAATTTTAATTTTTTTAAAAGGGCCCAATTAAATTTTTCCAAAACAAAAAAACATGGATGAACTCAGAGTCCCAGCAAAATTAAATTACTATTTATTAAAATGCACATTTGTAAATTTTTGAATAATAAATATGATTTACGGGCATGAATAGACTTCACAAAACAGATAAGTATATAATTATAAATGTAGTTTTACCTTACCTGTGTCAACGTTATAAACTGGATTATAAGAAAAAAACTTCTCAATTTTAAATACAGCTACAAAATAAAAAATTGGTAAATTTATACGTACTTAAAATATGAAATACCTAGAGGTTCCAAATTTTCATTTATTTCTGGCGTACTATCCTCATTAATAACGACAGATTTTGAATCTAAAATGTTTTAATAAGAAACAGTATTAGCTGGAGTAATGAAATCTATTCAATGGTAGGTATTAGAATGAATATGAACTAAAACCACACTGAACTTTAAAGCCACTTATTAACCGAAAAAAAATTAATTCTTACTAAATTTAGTCTACTTTAAGAAAACAATCTATTCTTTAAAAAAACACTAAATGAAGTTGTTACCTTTCTCGTAGGTATTTTAATTTGAAGTTGATTCAACACCAATGACAATATTTTAGAAGCTCTTCGACTCGACATTTTAAAATATAATGTACAGCCAGTATGATACACGAGATTACAATCGCAATGAAAATGCAATATTAAACAGATTATTCATGAAATATGACCATGCAGTGATGCCGTTACACCATTTTAAGCTGGATCTCGTAACCACCGCTGTAATCAATTTGCCCAACATGCAAACAACACACCAAAACACAAATCAACACACGGACTACATAATATTTGAATGTTATGGGATCCAAAAAATAATTTTAAAGCATAAAACGTGGTTGCCCAAGTCGAAATGCACCTACATCTTTGCGAGATCCACCATTTCGGATCTCGCAGCGAAAAGGATCACACCTCGGCTTCAATTCCAACGATCTCACAACGTACGGACAAACAACCCCCAACGCCACGCGCACACACCACGCACCACCACGCCACACCACGCGCACACGCACCACACGCACCACACGCACGCACACACGCAGTCACACACGTACGCACACACGCACCACACGCTCGCACGCACGGAACACGCACGCACACCACGCACGCACCACACACACGCACGCACCACACATGCCACGCACGCACACACACACACGCACACACGCACGCACACATGCACGCACACGCACGCGCCACACAACACACGACACACACACACACCACGCACACACACCACGCACGCCCACACACGACACACACGCACACACGTACACAACACCACACACGCCAAACAAGCGCCCACACGCATACACCGCCACACCGCACACCCACATGCAAACCGCACACACGCACCACACAACCGCGCACACGCGCACCACGCCAACCACCACGGCCACATGCACACGCACACGCACACGCACGCACACACCAAACCACCACACCCACATGCACACACGTAACAACCACACACACGCCACCAAAACGCCACACGCGCCCACCACACACACGCGCGCACAGCGCAAACCCCCGCACCCACACACGCACACACACCGCACACGTCCGCGCCCACACGCAAACACGCCACGCCACCCACCACGCGCACCACCCGCGCCCGCACACGCACGCCGCACACCGGACACGCAACGCACACACGCACCGCCACACGCACACACGCCACACGCACACCCCACCACACACACACACATGCCACAACGCAACGCACGCCACCACACACACACACACACAGAAAACCACACACATGCCCACACACGCACACACGCACCAACGCAACGCGCGCAGCAACGACACACGCACACACGCCAAACAACGCAACACCGCACACACCCACACAGCCAACGACACGCCACCGCACGCGCGCACGCATGCACGCACACACGGACACATGCACACGCACCCACACCCACACGCACATAAGGGCGCCACGCCCGCACACACACCATACGCACGCACGCACGACCACAACAACGCCCACGCACGTACGACGCACGACACACACGACACATGCACACACACACAACGCACACACCACATCCACACACCACACACACACAACAACAGGCAACGCACAGACAACACACGCGCAAACGCACAACCCAAGCGCACAAACAACGCCACACCCACACACGCACACACGCACACGCATAACGCGCCGCGCCACGCCACGCAACTCGCCCGTGCACCCCGCCCGCGCCACGCAACCACCACGCCACGCACGCACCACGCACGCACGCACGCACGCACCACACACACACACACACACACACACACACACACACACACACACCCACCCACCCACCCACCCACCCACCCAGTTTATTATTTTCCCAACGGCAGTTAACCACACCACCACTTTTCCTTTCCACCACTCTCCAGCAACATTAGATGCATTTGAAACCAACCTACAACATTAAAAGAAAATTACAGATATATAACTGTATTAAACCACCTGTATACATAAAACCCCATTTAATACCATGTAACGCACAGCTGGAACAAATGAAAGAACGCATAAAGGAACAACAAACAACCCAAAAATAAACCAAATAATTTACAAAAACGAAAGCACACGCACAACCCCACGACCACATTACAAACACATACGACCAATTGACACACGCAAACGCAAGATGGTAAAAGTACATAAAACAAATTTAAAGGAAAACCAGAAATTAAAAAATTAAAGGCAAAAATATTCAAATACGTTAACAGAAAGCATTAACACCATAAAAACCAAGTTTACCAAATACGAAAACAACACGAAAGCAACAAAATATAATTTAAATACACCGAACGCAAGAATTGAATAAAGATAACTCACCGATAATCAACAACAAGCAAAGAACGCAGCAAACTTAATAAAAGACACAGCAAAAAACACAAAGTTAAAGCAAACGTAATTAAATCAGTAAACATGAAATGTAACAGCAAACAAAAATATGCACACATTTACAAGAAAACCAGAAAAATACATGCATACCACAGTATTTATACCAAACCCAAAGAAATAAATTTACGGCAAAACGTAAGTAACAACTTACCCGCACCGAAACAATGATTAAACCACAAACAAGACGCCTGTTGTAAGAAAAGATACAACAACAGAATTAATAACAACAACGACATTTAACGTTTATATAGCAAAAATGTACCCAAACCCATGTAAAGCAATAACGGTAATAGGAATATGAACATGATAAAACGTTACACATACCTACCATACCACCTCGCAAATGACAACACGTTGAAATTATAACATATATAGACGGAGAAGAACAGTTACGATATACATATATAAACACTAGAGATACTCTACGCAACGATCCCTGACACATATGACATACGTTACCATGATAACATATGTAATAATACGCATCTTCATAACGCACATACGCATACCATACACACACACACGCACACGCACACGCACACGCACACGCACACGCACACGCACACGCACACGCACACGCACACGCACACGTACACGCACACGCACACTGCACACGCACACGCACACGCACACGCACACGACACACGATAACACATACGCACACGCACACGCACACGCACACGACACACGCACACGCATACGCACACGCATACGCATACGCATACGCACACGCATACGCACATACGCATACACGTCAATACGCATACGCATACGCATACGTACATACATTGCATACGTACATGCAATACGTACTATACGCACACGCATATACGCATACGACACACGCATACGCATACGACACACGTACATACGCATACGCATACGTACATCATACGACATACGTACAGATACGTACACATACGCATACGCATACGTATACGATACACGCATACGCATACGTATACGATACACGCATACGTATACACGCATACGCATACGCACACGTACACACGTACACATACGCAACATGCATACGCATACGCACACGCACACGCATACACATACGCATACATACGCATACGATACACGCATACGAACGTATACGTAACACGCATACGCATACGCACTACGCATACGATACGTACACGCATACGTACATAGCACACGCATACGCATATGCATACGACATACATACGCATACGCATAACGCATACGTACATGCATACGCATACGTACAATACGCATACGCATACGTATATAATACGTACATACACGCATACGCATACGCATACGCATACGTACATACATGCATACGTACACGCATATACATGCATACGTACATACGTACATAGCATACGTATTATACATGCATACGCATACATAACGTACATAGCACATGCACATTACATATACGTATACGCATACGTACATACGCATACGCATACGCATACGCACACGCACACGACATATACACGACACACGCACACGACACTACGTACACTATACGCATACGCACACGCACACGCATACGCACACGCACATACATACGCACACGCATATACATGCACACGCATACGCATACGCATACGCACACGCACACGCATACACATGCACACGCATACGCACACGTATACGCACACGCATACGCACACGACACACAGCATACGCATACGCATACGCACACGCATACGATACATACGCATACGCACACGCATACGTAACATACGTACACAATATACGCATACATGCATACGCATAACGACATACGCACATATATGCATACAACGCATACGCATACGCACATACGCATACGTATACGATACGATACGCACATGCATACGCATACGCATACGTACATACGTATACGCATATACATGCATACGTACATAACGCACAATACGCATACGCATACGTACATACGCATACGTACATAACGCATACGTACATACGCACACGCACATGCATACGCACACGCATCACGCATACTACGCATATAACGCACACGCACACGTACACACGCACACGCACACGCACATGCACACGCATACGCATACGCACACGCATACGTACATCATACGTACACACGCATACGCACACGCACACGCACACGTATACACGTACACGCATACGATACGCACACGCACACGTACATACGCATACATACATACATATACGCATACGTCAATACGCATACGCATACGCACACGCATACGCATATATACGCATACGTACACATACATACGCATACGTATACTATACGATACGCATACGCATACGTAAACGCATATACGCATACGTACATACGCATACGCATACGCATAACGATACAACGCACACGCATACGCAACGCATACGCATACGCATACGCAACGCATACGCACACGCCATACGCATACGCATACGCATACGCAACGCTACACGCATACGCATACGCAAACGCCAATACGATACGCATACGCATACGCAACCACGCATACGCAACGCAACGCATACGCATACGAACAGCAACGACACGACACGACACGCATACGCACACCACAGCACAGCAACGCAAGCAAGCAACGCATACGAACGAAGCAACGCACACGCATACGCATACGCAACACGCATACGACAGCAACGAACGCCATGCAACGCATGCATACGATACGCATACGCAACGCATGCACACGCAACGTAAGCATACGCATACGCATACGCATACGCACACGTACGCATACGCACACGTACACGACACGAACGCACACGCATACGCAACGTAACGCATACGCAACGCATACGCAACGCAACGCATACGCATACGCATACGCATCACGCATACGCAACGCACACGATACGCACACGCACACGCATACGACAGCAACACGCATACGCACACGTACACGCAACGCATACGCAACGCAACGCATACGCACACGCATACGCACACGACACGCACACGCACACGCAACACGCATACGCACACGCACACGCAACGACCATACGCACACGCAACGCATACGCATACGACACGCTACGCATACGCATACGTACAACGCATACGATACGCATACGCAACGAACGCATACGTACACGCATACGATACACGCATACGCAACGCATACGCATACGATACGCATACGTACAGCATACGCATACGCATACGTACGCATATCACATGCATACTACGTAACGTACATGCATACGATACGCATACGCATACGTACAAATAGCATACGCATACGCATAGCATACGTACATACGATACGTATACGTACATAGCATAGCATACGATACGTACATGACATGCATACATACATATATATATACGACATATATATACATATATATATATATATATATATATATATATATATATATATATATATATATATATATATATATATATATATATATATATATATATATATATATATATAATATATATATATATATATATATATATATATATATATATATATATATATATATATATATATATATATATATATATATATATATATATATATATATATATATATATATATATATATATATATATATATATATATATATATATATATATATATATATATATATATATATATATATATATATATATATATATATATATATATATATATATATATATATATATATATATATATATATATATATATATATATATATATATATATATATATATATATATATATATATATATATATATATATATATATATATATATATATATATATATATATATATATATATATATATATATATATATATATATATATATATATATATATATATATATATATATATATATATATATATATATATATATATATATATATATATATATATATATATATATATATATATATATATATATATATATATATATATATATATATATATATATATATATATATATATATATATATATATATATATATATATATATATATATATATATATATATATATATATATATATATATATATATATATATATATATATATATATATATATATATATATATATATATATATATATATATATATATATATATATATATATATATATATATATATATATATATATATATATATATATATATATATATATATATATATATATATATATATATATATATATATATATATATATATATATATATATATATATATATATATATATATATATATATATATATATATATATATATATATATATATATATATATATATATATATATATATATATATATATATATATATATATATATATATATATATATATATATATATATATATATATATATATATATATATATATATATATATATATATATATATATATATATATATATATATATATATATATATATATATATATATATATATATATATATATATATATATATATATATATATATATATATATATATATATATATATATATATATATATATATATATATATATATATATATATATATATATATATATATATATATATATATATATATATATATATATATATATATATATATATATATATATATATATATATATATATATATATATATATATATATATATATATATATATATATATATATATATATATATATATATATATATATATATATATATATATATATATATATATATATATATATATATATATATATATATATATATATATATATATATATATATATATATATATATATATATATATATATATATATATATATATATATATATATATATATATATATATATATATATATATATATATATATATATATATATATATATATATATATATATATATATATATATATATATATATATATATATATATATATATATATATATATATATATATATATATATATATATATATATATATATATATATATATATATATATATATATATATATATATATATATATATATATATATATATATATATATATATATATATATATATATATATATATATATATATATATATATATATATATATATATATATATATATATATATATATATATATATATATATATATATATATATATATATATATATATATATATATATATATATATATATATATATATATATATATATATATATATATATATATATATATATATATATATATATATATATATATATATATATATATATATATATATATATATATATATATATATATATATATATATATATATATATATATATATATATATATATATATATATATATATATATATATATATATATATATATATATATATATATATATATATATATATATATATATATATATATATATATATATATATATATATATATATATATATATATATATATATATATATATATATATATATATATATATATATATATATATATATATATATATATATATATATATATATATATATATATATATATATATATATATATATATATATATATATATATATATATATATATATATATATATATATATATATATATATATATATATATATATATATATATATATATATATATATATATATATATATATATATATATATATATATATATATATATATATATATATATATATATATATATATATATATATATATATATATATATATATATATATATATATATATATATATATATATATATATATATATATATATATATATATATATATATATATATATATATATATATATATATATATATATATATATATATATATATATATATATATATATATATATATATATATATATATATATATATATATATATATATATATATATATATATATATATATATATATATATATATATATATATATATATATATATATATATATATATATATATATATATATATATATATATATATATATATATATATATATATATATATATATATATATATATATATATATATATATATATATATATATATATATATATATATATATATATATATATATATATATATATATATATATATATATATATATATATATATATATATATATATATATATATATATATATATATATATATATATATATATATATATATATATATATATATATATATATATATATATATATATATATATATATATATATATATATATATATATATATATATATATATATATATATATATATATATATATATATATATATATATATATATATATATATATATATATATATATATATATATATATATATATATATATATATATATATATATATATATATATATATATATATATATATATATATATATATATATATATATATATATATATATATATATATATATATATATATATATATATATATATATATATATATATATATATATATATATATATATATATATATATATATATATATATATATATATATATATATATATATATATATATATATATATATATATATATATATATATATATATATATATATATATATATATATATATATATATATATATATATATATATATATATATATATATATATATATATATATATATATATATATATATATATATATATATATATATATATATATATATATATATATATATATATATATATATATATATATATATATATATATATATATATATATATATATATATATATATATATATATATATATATATATATATATATATATATATATATATATATATATATATATATATATATATATATATATATATATATATATATATATATATATATATATATATATATATATATATATATATATATATATATATATATATATATATATATATATATATATATATATATATATATATATATATATATATATATATATATATATATATATATATATATATATATATATATATATATATATATATATATATATATATATATATATATATATATATATATATATATATATATATATATATATATATATATATATATATATATATATATATATATATATATATATATATATATATATATATATATATATATATATATATATATATATATATATATATATATATATATATATATATATATATATATATATATATATATATATATATATATATATATATATATATATATATATATATATATATATATAATATATATATTTTTTTTTAAAAAAAAATATATATACTATATATATATATACACTATATACTATATATATACTACACACACACATACACACATACATAATATAATACACACACACACATACACAACACACACACACACACACACACAACACACACAACACATACACACACACACACACACACACACACACACACACACACACACACACACACACACACACACACACACACACACATACACACACACACACACACACACACACACACACACACACACACACACACACACACACACACACACACACACACACACACACACACACACACACACACACACACACACACACATATAATAGGTTAATTTTACACATCTAATTCATCTGATTTAAAGGATATTTTTAAAAAAGAAGATCGAGGAGCTGCAGATTCTAAACTGTTTATCTTTTTCGTTCATGGAATTTAATGCTAATTTCAGTGCAGCAAACACAAAATGGTTCAAACCAACATTAAAATTAATATTTTGCGTAATTTGCTGCATATATATATATATATATATATATATATATATATATATATATATATATATATATATATATATATATAGGTTGATTTTACACATCTGATTTAAAGGATATTTCTAAAAAAGAAGATCGAGGAGCTGCAGATTGTAAACTGTTTAAATTTTTCGTTCATGGAATTTAATGCTAATTTCAGTGCAGCAACAACAAAATCGTTCAAACCAACATTAAAATTAATATTTAGCGTAATTTGTGATATATATATATATATATATATATATATATATATATATATATATATTTATATATATATATATATATATATATATATATATATATATATATATATATATATATTTATATATTTATATAAATAGGTTGTTTTTACACATCTAATTCATCTGATTTAAAGGATATTTTTAAAAAGAAGATCGAGGAGCTGCAGATTCTAAACTGTTTATCTTTTTCGTTCATGGAATTTAATGCTAATTTCAGTGCAGCAACAACAAAATCGTTCAAACCAACATTAAAATTAATATTTTAAGTATTATATATATATATATATATATTTAATATATATATATATATATATATATATATATATATATATATATATATATATATATATATATATATATATCCCGCTATACATCTGACGTCCATACATTGCAAATTTTCTATACATCGGACGTCCATGTGATATACAACGTCCGGTATACGGACGTCGAATGGAATTCCTTAATAATTTTTTTGGGCTATGTTTTGCACTACCAGCACAATATCAAAATTTAGTATGGAAGCCTATTGGATTCAAAATTAAAATTTGTATATTATTTAAGTTCGCGAAACAATCTCGAGGTGGCGCTAAATTCGATGTGTGTATATCTTAAATATACATCAACTTTCATGCCATGAGAAATATGACGTCCGGAGATTTGGCTACATCGCAAACCGGTTGTAGTCGTTTCGTGCTCTTGATTTAATAGACGCTGTATTTCATTTACGCACCATAGGGCGTCCGTATATTAAATTATAATACATAAATATCCATGTATTTTATTTTCATAGTTTTAAGTTTATGGTAATACTTATTAATCATCAACAATAAGAAAACAGATCACAACAATGACTGTTTAGCAATCAAAGTATTTACAGTTCTCTTCTCATTAGGTATTATGGAAAAAATCGTATTTTGTACGTATATAAGATTAATAAAAATTGACTATTTTTGACGAGAAACATGGTCGATTTTGTTAGTTATCGCTCAGGGCCGTCGAGAGTTAGTTCGGGCCCGGATCCCCGTCTGCGACAAAAACTTCTATAAGCTATATGATGTTTTTACCAAATCAAGTAAACCAAAACGAATTTTTTTAAATTTTATTTTATATTTTAAATTTATGCTATGTTAATACTTAAAATGTACAAACTTCATTTCAGAATATGATTATAATACTCAACACTTAAGTTTCTGCGTGCAGACATATCGTATTTTGCAAGAAAAAAAAAAGAAAAATAATGAAGTAAGTTATAATGTGAAATGTAAACACCGGCTGTAAAATGTTAATTACAAATTGTATTTATTGCCGCTTATGTACAGCGTACGGGCCCTTACAGGAGGCTCTGGCCCCGGAGTTTGGCCCCTCAACCCCTCCCCTAACGGGCAACTTTTTACTTGAAATGTCACCATATACAATTTTCAGTAGTAAATAACCTGTTTTAGAACTTTGACTGACGTACTGATGTACACCAATCATTGACTTAAAGTATAAATTAACTACTTTGATTTTAGTAATTTCACTTACAATTTTTACATACAACAGCGATTGCTATACATTGCCGGAAAAGGAAAATTGATATTTATTTTTAATTAAAAAATAAAAGGTTGCTGCCGATGCTGGTAACTTGAGCCGTAATTTCTATTTTTAATTTGTTAAAATATTTGAATGCAGAATCAAAACTGAGTACGTAGATGTATAAAACTTTTGACTAGTTATTTACCATCTTGATAATTCAAAAATTTAAACAGGATTGAAATGATGGATGCTATATAACTGTGTACTATATTTGATACGTTCGCTACCCCTTGATTTTTAGAATACCTCAGCAATAGCCGCAAAGTATTTTTAATAAAAATAATTTTTGTTTAAATAATGTCCCTTACATAGATTCGACTCTCACAAAAGGGGGTAATCCAGAATTGAAAGGGTGTGATATCATCATTGTTACCTTGTCTTTTGTGTTTAGTTCCGGATTCTTTTATCTATTTAATTACTAGGTCATCATGGCCCTTTCGCAATTAACATTATGGAAATTGACGTCACAAACATGTAATTTGTTAACTATCTAATACATTTTTAAACATCAAAGTTTTTTCCCTTCAGCTATCATCTTAATGTAGTTTTTCATAAGTTGCTTGAAAATGAAACTGGTATGGTTTCGAAACATGTCGCAGCTATTGTAATTGTTCAAAAATTTTAATACCTTTTATAATTTAAAGTACTTTGATTTGAGGATTGCAGAGCCACCCAATTGTTGTAATTGTTACACGGGGCTTATATAATCTAATAACCGTCAAATTTTACTACCTGTTGGATTGCGAACCAGCAGTTTAAATACTTTAAAAGCATAACTTCATCCATTCCTCATCATTCACATTAAAGTTAGTTAAAGAGGAGGTAGTGTTTTGTCACACCCTTTTAATGTCCCTTTACAATGTCTAAACACCGTTTACTCCAATCTCAAGTGTAGGGCTATCAATTAAAAATTTTATTACATAGCCATAATTGAATTTTCTGTTTTGCATTTTTGATAATTTTAGGTGATCAAAATCCTAGCCCTAGTTATGGCCGCGCAAACACGAACGGTGCATAGCGCATGTTCTAGGCCACCCGCGTAAACGCCACCGAACGTGAATGCATATCTAATGTAATAAGAAAGCTAACAATTGAATCACATTAGATGTGGCATGTATGTTTAATAGAATAAAAATTTTCTATTAACCGTAATAATACCTTGGTTCTATACATTCCATGAGAGCTTGGACAATTAAAAATTTTAAACCTAAAAACGTTTCAATTTTTTGAATCGAAATATGCAGAAATGGTATATTTCGTAGTGTTTGGTGTTCTACAGAAACATATACTCGTTCTGGTATTAGCAAATGGTTGGTTTATCCTAGTAGCAGACGTAACTACAGTGGCCAGACAAAATTTCGAGAAATCAAGTGTACGAGTAGAAGTAAGTGTAAGAGCAAGTGAAAGAGCAAGTGAACTACAGGTGCACGCGCAAGGGCAAGTGCAAGTGTAAGTGAGAGTGTAATTGTAAGTGTAAGTGTGTAAGTGTACGTAAATGTAAATATAAGTGTAAGGTAAGTGTAAATGTAAGTGTAGTGTATGTATGTAAGTGTAAGTGTAAGTGTAAGTGTAAGTGTAAGTGTAAGTGTAACTGTAAGTGTAAGTGTAAGAGTGAAAGTGTAACTGTAGTGTAAGTAAGTGTAAGTGTAAGTGTAAGTGTAAGTGTAAGTGTAAGTGTAAGTGTAAGTGTAACTGTAAGTGTAAGAGTAAGTGAAAGTGTAACTGTCAGTGTAAGTGTAAGTGTAAGTGTAAGTGTAAGTGTAAGTGTAAGTGTAAAGTGTAAGTGTAAGTGTAAGAGTAAGTGAAAGTGTAACTGTCAGTGTAAGTGTAAGTGTAAGAGTAAGCGCAAGTGTGTGTGTGTGTGTGTGTGTACCTGTGTGTGTAAGAAAGCGAGAAACAAGAAATACAACATTAGGAGAAGCCCAGACTGCATTATAGAAATGGCAAGAAACTGTAAAAATGAGAAAAACACATTTTTATTTTTATGTAAAGTACAATTTATTTATTTTTAGTATATGCATTCTGAACAAACACTTTAATCTTTAACCAATTTTTATTATGCAAGATTTCTTGGTATTTTTCAATTAATTCTTCGCATTCGAACCTTTTTGGTGGTTGTCTTGATTTTATATGTTTTAAGAAATACTTTGTTACAATTATCTTTTGCTCCTCTGTCCATGGAACTAATATTCGACGGTTACATTTGTTAGGTTTTTCATTAAAATCAGTTTTGGCTTCCTTATTACAGATCTTTTTCGGTTTTATTTTTGTTTTCGCTATATTTTCCAACACTTCTTCAGTCAGCTTATCAGAATTTCCTTCTTGTTCCACAGTTTCTGAAATTGGTAAATCATCTTCATTTTCACCTTGAATGTTTGCATCATCTAATTCATCCCTTTCATTGTCTTTGTTATTCTCATTCGTGCACAATAAATCTTCATCCATGTTTATTTTAATGTCATCTAACGACTTTCCTTTATATTGCCCAGCTTCACCTTTTTCCATTAGCATTAACAATTTGGATATTTTCGCTGTCTGATATACGTCATCTGGCAGTCTGTAATTTTGTCTATGAACTGAAAGAGTATGGCCCATGAAAGTAGCTAGTTGTTCTATATCATTTTCGGACATGTTAAACAGTTGAGTTAGTGTTGCTAGATGCTTTCTTAATTTTGTGCACGTGATAGCGTCGGGATTTCTTGCCCCACATTTTACTGCATATTTTTTTAAACTCTTGTATCCATGGATAGGTTGCGTTGTTCCTGGATTACCGAAAAGGTATAAATTGAATTGTGATACAAACTTCTCTCTGACTTTAATCAAGGTATCTAAATGATTTTGAACATCGGTACTAAATAAAACTGGAACTCCCTACCTCGCTTTCCTCTAATAACAATACGCTTGAAATTTTTTATTAAAATTTTTTCTGTGGTTGATAATACTTCTTTAAATTCTTCATAATTTTGAGCGCTGATTTCCAAATTATATGTACGTAATAACAATCTTTGGAGTTCTCCAGGTCTTCGTCGATTTAATAAAATAGTTCTGCAATAAATTGTTTCTAACAACGTTAAATAGGAACTTGCATCGGGATTTTCACCCTCTAGTTTCCTTTGAGCATCATTTCCAGTTGATACCAAAAAGTCTTTCAATAATTTTAAGTCGTCGGCTAAAGGAAGCAAACTTACTTTGTTCCATTTTTTTAAATTCAAGTCATTTGATGCTTGAGACGATATATCAAATTTCCAATGAGATTCGATTAGTTTAATTAATGTCTGTAAGCTTTTTTCGGTTTGATTAGCTGAAGTGGTCGAAAACACTTCTTTTTTTTTGAGAACATTCATAATTGAGATTTCGCAACATTGTTTTAAATTTGTGCCCATGTTTATAGCAAAAGTGGAGATACGTAGAATTCTTTTTCGCAGTCATATTTTGCAACTACTTTTGTTGCATTTATCAAAATATCATACTTTTCCGCCTTTAGTACATCAAATAAGGATTTAATGGAAGGATCTAATTTTCTAGTTTCAATTAGCAGCCTTGATAATTCCCGCATCTTACGTGAAACCACATTGACAAAATGTGTCTCGCGATGAATTTTTAAATATCTTGAACCAAACGCACATATTAAATGATCTTTTTTCGCAACTAATGATATTTCATCGGCCCTCATCCGTGGAAAACCAATTCTCTCAATTTCTCATCAATCTTCAAATTTCTCACGATAAAGTTATGTGCTTCAGCCTGAGTATAAGATCCAGTTGCATGCTTACATCTCTTTTATGTTTCCAGAGACTCTTAGACGAATAAAACCGAAACAGAATTTGCATGGTAAGATCTTCCTGTTTACTGAAGGCTTTTTGATGGGTTTCCCAGATTCGTTGCTTTCAATAAAGTTTCCTTTTTTTCTTATGGCAGTAATCAAGTCTTTTCTTTCTTTGCTTTTGAGTGGGTAAGATGCGATTTTTTGCACTTCAAACTCGGTAGCATGATTGCGCAATATATGGCGTGCAAAATTCAATACCCACTCTTCACAAAAATAACAGTAGTTTTTTTCATAACTCTTTTTCTTCTTAGGTTGATTTTTTTCTGCACCTGCATTATTGTTAATACTATCGCTAGTTGTAGAAAGTTTTGTATCAGATGATGGTCCAGCAATTAAAATATTTTCGATTATTACTATTTTCTTTTGTTGAGTTTCTTCACCACGTTCAGGCTACAATATAGCATTAAATAAGTTTAACAAACCAATTTCTGTTTGATCTATACACATTTACCTCGCTTTCCGAATCCAATGAATCGCAATTGATCATATTCTTCCTTTTCTTTGCCTGATCTGAGATTTCTTCACTACTAGCCTGCAAAATAATATGAACCAATTACACGATGTACTTTCGTGAACGTTATTTATAGAAAAATAGATATTTTTAATCTAGTGCACGAAATGTTACTTTGGTGATCGAGAGCTGAAGCTGCGCCTCGTTAAAAAATCAGTTATCGATCACCAAAGTATTTCGCACACGAAATATTTTTTTACAAACGTAAAAATAGTATATTAGATCTTTTAAAATTGTTCTAAAATAATTAATATGGGTTAAAATATATTTCCAAATCATTAATTAATTGCTGCAACTATGGAAATAAAATGGCAGTTGTTGACATGGAGGATGGAAATCTTCGACCGTGGCCGAAGGATACGTGGAAGATTCTATCAATAATAAAATTCAAATATCAAATAAAATTGTAGACTGAAATTTCAGGATCAAGTGCCATCACCTCTACGGCAGTTGCCTCCAAGCCAAAAATGGATCTCCAACCCGCAAAACTACAATATCACGAGCTGAATTTGAATTATCTGGTTTAGGAATAAATATTGGTTCGTGTACTGGCTGCACCATTAATGTTAACATTGTAAACAATAAATAAAATTAGATAGTGTAAAATTTTGTCACACTCTGAAAAGTGTTAAAAGCCTTCATTATTGTAAAACATTTAGAAATAAAGGTTTTGTTGAATTTTTGCTTGATTGAGGACCATAAAGGTTAAAATACAAACATTTCATATAGTTTACATGCAGTGCGCGAAATATGTATTTCGTACACTATTTCGCGCGTAACGTAGGAAAATGAAAAAAGAGGCACTTTGCGAATTGTTATCAATGCGCGAACCTATTCATTTTTTGACGTTTGTAAAAAAATATCTTTCGGATTTAGTAGTTGACGAAAGGTATTTATAGTATAACAAATCACGTCTAATAAAACAATAAATGGAGTTACACATTTACCTCACTTTCTTTATCAGATGGAATATAGTCCGGATCCTCATTAGAATTTGAAAAATATCTGAGGGAGTTGGTGGTGGTAATGTCTCATCACTTCCTTGAAAAGGGCTGGAAGGTAGAGTGGAAATATTCAACTATTAAATAAAAAACTTAATAAGTACAATAATCTTATTAATAAAGTTTAACCTGATGCTGCGGTAAAACAGGAGAAAAGGTACATTGCACATTCTGCGCCAACGATGGTGTTTTTCAGTAAGACGTTGCATAATTTTCTAAAAATACAGAAATTCGCTAATGAGCATTATATTCTACACTTGACTTATTTTATGCAAATATGTAACACCGATTTAAATGAAATTTCATTAAAAGACTTATTTTTAAAATGAATGTTTTTTACAAATTCGCTGTTTTTGTCAAAAGTTACAACTTTGAGAATACTCCTTAGAGGACTTTTTAATGAAATTACTTTAACACAAGGCATTTAAAACTGTGTACAATATCATACACAAATAAGAATAAAAGTTAAACCTTGTTAAAGGGAAATCTAAAACAATCTGGAGAAATTCTTTATTTGAATTATCATTTGTGCTAATTAATAAAACCAGTTAATTTTTGAATTTGCATAAACTGGTTTTATTAATTGGCATAAGAAAAATTAACCCTTGTTTTTATTTGAAAATGTAAGGCTTGTTTACCCTATATCTAAGAAATGAAACAATGTTGTCAAATGGCAGTAAAAGTACCTAGCTTCTCTAAAAAAACCATTGAGCTGTCCGGGCTTTTTAGTTTTAAAATGCTTCAAACTCTTTAGACATTTTCCATTCTTGCGACTTCAATATTTTTGTTAAAAATAAAAAAACTAGAGCACTGAATTCAGAAAAGAAAGGCCTTTCAAATGACCTATCACTCGCTCCATCATACGTATTTAAATTTTAGGGTTGTCCCCACAACGCTAAGGGATGACATCTATTCAGGTTGAAAATCATGACAAAAGTTGTCCCTTTTCATTAAAAATTGGCATGTTTTCGCATTTCTCAAAAAAAAAATTTTCTAGCCATAAACCCGCCTGTTTCCTATTCGTTGACCCACCCTGTATACTACCTACTATACTTCCAAAAAAAAATTTTTTTAAATAGAAATATAGTCAAAGTGTTTTAGCAAATTCATACTATCTTAATTTTATCTATCATTAATTTTGTTACCTAATATTTACGTTTCTTTTATATTATTTTTTATTAGGGCCTCCCTCTGTTTATAGTACCATATGTTTGGTTGTTTTTTTAATCGAAATTGAACCGTAAATAACAGAATTATGGTTTGGGTTGTTTAGAAGTCACATTGTATAAAATGTATGTATCAATATTACTTTAGTAGGGAAGTCAGAGGAAACGTTGTCTGAAATGTAGATGTAATGAACCCTTTAACCTGAAGGGTGCATAAAAAAAATATTTAAAAGTCGTTTGTGGAAGTGTGTAAATGTGAGAACGAAATACAAATCAATCAAAATAAGTAGTTACGAAAATTGGAGATAGTATGATTATTTAAACTCTAACATACAATAATACAAATTTTACATTATGAAATTGCATACTTTCTGAGAAATCTAAACTGACTCGTCAAAAAGTTTTTATGATAAATACTTGCTTAATTAACAATCAGTTTCAGTAAGATATGATCAAATGTTTTGTATAAAATGCAGCGCGAAATATTAAGGTTGTTCCCAAAAGGCGTACATTTAGGACTTTTTCGCTAGCAATAAAGACCTTGATTTCCTTTTCCAAAATCAAGCAAATAAATGAAAAATAACATACCTAGATAAAATGAATAACTTACTTAAGCATATTTTTTATTACGATAAAAACGACAATTTCCCCAAAATGTTTTAGAAAAATAAATTAATACTTACCTAAGTTTCAATAATTTTAAATTTCACTAACAGTAAACACTAAATTCAGTGCAACGCATAACACGCGCTATGGAGTAATGAGAACTAAAACTCCTATACCTAAATAATATAGACGATATTATATTTCACTGACTTGACAAAATGCTAATATTTAATCTTGCAACATTGCTGGACTTCTAATGGATAGTATATTCAGCATAACAATGAATGAAACTGTATATTGAAGGCGTCGAATGTCTGCGATATGAAAGGATCTCTGGTTGATACTACCATAAAAGCGACAAAATTTTTTTTCAATATCTGAATAGCACACAGTATCAGGCAATCGTATATAGAAAATATACACGAACCAAATATATCATATTTCAGTTATTTCTAGTGGACGTTCAATGTTTTGACTATGCAAGGACGTCGGATGTATAGCGGATGTTATATATATATATATATATATATATATATATATATATATATATATATATTATATATTTATATAAATAGGTTGTTTTTACACATCTAATTCATCTGATTTAAAGGATATTTTTAAAAAAGAAGATCGAGGAGCTGCAGATTCTAAACTGTTTATCTTTTTCGTTCATGGAATTTAATGCTAATTTCAGTGCAGCAAACACAAAATCGTTCAAACTCACATTAAAATTAATATTTTGCATAATTTGCTGCATATATATATATATATATATATATATATATATATATATATATATATATATATATATATATATATATTATATAATAGGTTGATTTTACACATCTGATTTAAAGGATATTTTTAAAAAGAAGATCAAGGAGCTGCAGATTGTAAACTGTATCTTTTCCGTTCATGGAATTTAATGCTAATTTCAGTGC